>PVKA01033747.1:0-24065 GCA_004027165.1 Ctenomys sociabilis | reverse complement strand
CCCTTCCTCCCTGCAACAGAATGCTGGCTTTGTGCAGTATGGAAACCTGCCCCAGCCCCAGGGACAAATGATGACAGTCTACATGGACTTGTTTGAGCTTCTGGGTCAGGCCCAAGGACCCCCCAGCTTCCCAGAAGATCCTGTGGTTATAGCTGCCTGTGACAAGAGTCAGGGATTCCTCCTGCTCCTCCTGTTCGGGCACCCTGGGTCCATGGTCCCCTCAAGCCCACTCCTCAGGTCCCACCCATGCACACCTTTTCCAGCAGCGCATTCTGCCAGAGACGGAAGATGAGGAGGAAGCAGCGGTCGCGGGCCCCGAAGGAGGTGAAGAAATGCTGCAGGAGAGAGGGGGTGTGAAGGGTGGGGGCTCTGGACAGAGTGAGGGAGCACTCTCACCTTCTCCCAGCTGTCCCAAGGAACCCATTTATCATCCCTGCATCCACTCCACTAAATGTGCATCCCACGGCTGGCCCAGAGCTGGACAGTGCCTCAGTCACGGTGAGGAGGAGCCCAGGGTAGAATCGGAGCCTCTTCCCAGCAGCCTCTGCCCTGCATGGTGGGGGCTGGAGGGGGAAGCCTGGGGAATTTCCCCAGTCCCTTCACTAGGGGTGGCTTTGGACTTTCAGAACACAGGGGATGTCTGCTGTGAAGGCTTCCTTGTCCTTTCCACTCCCTTCTGGGACACCAAGTGTGACAAGGCCATCTTGCATCCAACTGCACATGGAGCAGAAGGGCCTGTGGGAGGGGCGCTTCCGAGGTGAGGGGGCATCTGAGCTGTTGGATACATGGGCAACAAGGACTTTACCATTACTGCCACAGCCCCAGGCAGCTGTGGGAGGGGACACAGTGTGCGAAGGAACAGGAGGCTGCTGCAGGGATCTGGGCAGAAGAGGGCCAGGCCACAGCAGGTGCTGGGCAGGTGATAGCTGGAGAGAAGCACAGGGTTCAGAAGAACTGGACCCTGCTCTGCTCGGCGAGGAAAAGGCAGCCTGTGGAGGCCAGTGGCCACGTGGCCCTGTCGTCAGGATCCCTAACCAACCTTCTCACTCTCCGTACAGATCTGGATGGCATTGGGGATGAGCTTGGCCGTCTTTTCCTTCTTCAGACACGTCACTTCCTTCAACTGGATGGAAATCTGAGGCCAGCAGGAAGGTCAGAGGCGCCAGGGCCCTGCCCCCCCCCTCCTTCCTCGCCTGCCCCCAAGGCAGCTCACTGTGGTCTCCCAGCGGAAGATGTTGCTGTAGAAGCAGATCCAGTTCTCCGAGAGATAGAGGCGGCCCTGGAGGAGGATCTCACGCTGCAGGGCGCAGGAGTAATCTGAGAGCCGGCAGGCGCAGGGAGAGACAGGCAGATACCTGAGTCACCCAGCCATCTCGGCAGTCCACAGGCCAGCGGGGACAGTAGGGAGGGCAGAGCTGCAGGCAAGGTCAGGGGGCCAGGCGGCACTGGGCCTGGGGTGTGGGAACTCACCCACAATGAGGCGCTCAGCCTCGGGGAGTTTGCTGAACAGTTTGCGAAAGTCTTCATTGCGCTGCTTGTACGTGGGGCTTAACATCTTAGGGTGGAGAAAGGAGAGCCTGAGTGGGAATCCTACCCCAGCACAGCCCCCCAGGCCTTCCAGATCCCCTCAGGCTGCTCGCTCACCCCAACAGTCTCAGAGGTTGCAAGCCTCCTGATAGGTTGTTGCCCAGAACACAATGCTCACCATGATGCCAGCTGCCATTTACTGAGTTCTTATACAGGCCCTGGGGCAAGTACCACCAGCTCCGCCAAACCTTATTCAGCACACTCTCCCACCATTTAAGGTGAGGCTGTTCCTTTCTCTCCTTTTTTTGGTACCAGAGATCAAATTCAGAACCTTGTGCTTGCCAGGCAGGCACTTATGCTGCTGAGCTACCTCCCTGGCTTTTGGGCTGTTTCTTAAGGAGAGAGAGACAAGCCCAGAGATGTTAAGTACCTCATTCAAGGTCACACAGCACACAAACAGCAGTATCTGTTATGACACTGGCTGCTAATCTCAGCACGTACCCCTGGACAGCTGCAGCCTAGCTTCTTGGTCACAGACTGACTCCCCCCTTGTATCCCTCTAGCAAGTGTCCTTGCCCAAATACTTACACTGTACCAGCTCTGCATCTTCTGCAACAGAAAGAGAGGAGTCAGGATGAGCCCTTGGGTCCCCCACACTCCTGCCCCTCTACCAACCCACTTGGGCTCGTACCCACCTTGCTGTTGCGGATGAAGTTCCGGCTGCCCAGGCTCTGGGTGCTGGGAGTCCCAGGCACCCCACCCTTCTCTAAGGAGCTATCGGAGCCCTTCTCTACCATGGTGCTTGTTTCGGGCTCAGGCGGTGGCCTGCTTGGGGGTAAGAGCTGCAGCCGCTTCCGGAGAGATGGGGAGCTGCTTGGCGTGCTCCGGCCAGAGTGGGGCGTGGTGCTAAGGCCAGGAGAAGAAAGAGGCATGGAGACAGGCTGAGGCGGACCAGACCCACCCACCAGCCATCCAACCCACCGGCCAATTCACCCCCTGGACATGCCCATCTAATCATCTAACCTCAACCTCCCGGCCATCCACCCATCCCTCAATAAGCCACCCCTCCCAGCTGTCCATTCACCTGCCCACCCAGCCAGCCTGCCCTGCACTGCAGTCCTGAGCAGATTCCTGACATTTCTGTGCCTCAGTCACTTTGTCTGTAATCCTGGGAATGACAAACATATCTTCATCTTGCTTGGAGAGTTACACAATACAAATAAAAGACTTCTAACAGAGCCTGGTACATACAGAGCTCTCAATAACATCTGCTATTCCTTTTAACTTACTAATTCATTCATGCGACAAATATTCATTAAACAGCAACTTTCCACTCCGTTGCTTGAGCTAAAACCATAAACAGGGCTCATTTCTTTCTGTGCCTCAGCCCTTGTTTCTGGTCTGTTCCACCAGCACCACGACCAAAATCTATAAATTTTTAGTACTGGGAACTGAACCCAGTGCCTTCACATTCAGCTATTTCCCTGGCCTTTTTTAATTTTGAAACAAGGTCTTTCTAAGTCACTAAGTTGCCCAGCCTGGACTCCAACTCGCAATCCTCCTACAACTGCCTCCCAGAGTGCTGGGATTACAGATGTGTGTGCTGTTTCTTCTATGCCGATTCTCTTTGCTCTAGTCTCCACACCCATCACCCAGATGTCACAATGGCCTCCTCCCTGGCCCTCCCCCACACTGTTCTCACTGCAGCTGGTGACCACTAGGTCAGGTCAAAGCTCTCTCAGCTCTAAGCCCTGCATTTCACCTGCAGAGAAAAGCAACATTCTCACCTGGATCCCCAAGACCCTTGTGACCCGAGACCCTGTCACCTCCCTGGCTATCCTAGGCATCCCAGCCTTTGTTCCCCAAACTGCCTAACTTCATGCGTACACCCAGTCTCTGCACACTTCCCTCTGCCTGAAATGTCCATCCGCTGCCCCCATGTAGCACTTCAACCTGTTCATCTCACACACACCTCCTTCCCTAGTCGCAAGGCCTGGAATCGTCACCTCCCCGTGCCAACACCCCTTCACCTCCCCATGCCAACACCCCGTACTTCTTCCCCTCCCCATTTGTTTATTCATTTTATTGCTCCCCTCACACTGAACTGCAGCAATTCTTCGTTGCTACAGTGCCCCTAGCACCCCGCTCACAGGACATATAAATAATACTTGGTAAACCTTAGTGACTGGATGAACGGCCACGGCAGGAGCTGGGCCAGCGGGCACCATCAGGTATGGCCCATGCCCTGAGAGAGTTAACCTTCTGATAGGAGGCAGGTGCTAAACAAACAGAACTCTGAGGCGATGGTGCAATTACAAACTGGAATAAGGGCTGTATGGTATTGGGAACTTTGAAGGCATATTCATTGTTGACTCCTTATCAGGCACTCTATCAGGTTCTCCTTGTGATTAGTTTTATTATTCCTCAAACAACTCTGATGGAACCACATGACAAAAGGTACACCGCAGGTTTGTCTCAGGGCAGTATTACCACTGGGGAGGCCCTGCACTGGGCAGGACTGTATGCAGTCCCTGCTACAAGGGAGGCCTCCAAACTTGTCCAGCTGGCCTCCTAGCTCTAGCAATGCCTTTCCTGCTATCCAGAAGACCATTCTTGCCTGTTTTCCCCTACACTGAGGAATGAACCCAGGACCTTCATGGTGAATACACTCTCAACACTTTATTTTGAGATAGGGTTTCACTAAGTGGCCCCAGATGGGCACGAACTTATCATTCTCTTGCCTCAGCCCCCACAACCCCCTTGACCTTCTGTGGGTCTCCTGTGCAGCTCTCACTGAGGCCGTGACTTCTCTTGCCTGCCACTGCCTGCCAGGCCATTTCCGCTACAGATCCATGGGCTCCCTGTGGGGAAGCCTTAGGCTATCCTGATCCCTGCGGTCTTCCTCAGTCCTGCCTAGGATGGGTGTAGGGCGGAGGAAAAGCATTCCCGTAACACTAGCAAAAGGAATCAGTGGGATAAAATACAAAAGTAAGTTACCCAGGAGGTGGTGCGGGCCATTGTCACTCTCCAGAAACCAGTCTGCTCCTACCAGTAGCCAGAAGGAGGCTGTGCCCCCAAGTTGGGACAGGACCCTCCAGGCCTGAGCCCTGCATCTCCTGCGAGTAAAGCCTAGGGCTGGTTCCACTTCACCATGTTCCCTCTTCCTCTGCCCCAAATGCTTTCCTCCCAGATGTCAGGGGCACCCTCACCTTCCTCTGGTCTCTGCTCCACTGACATGTCTGAAAAGACACTAACCAACCCCAGCCACACATACGGGGGCTATTGGCGCATGCCTGCAATCCTAGCACAATCCTCGGAGGTGGAGACAGGAGGATCACTTTGAGAGGTTTTTGTTGTTGTTTGGCAGAACTGGGGATTGAACTCAGGCCCTCGTGCTTGCTAGGCAAGCACTTATTCTACTGAGCCATCTCCCTGGCACATCACTTTGAGTTTGAGGCCAGCCTAGGATACAAAGTGAGTTCAAGCCTATCCTGAACTTTATAAAAAGCAAAACTGTCTCAAAAAGAAAAACACCCATCCCAGCGCCTGCTGTGAAATTCCACTGCCCACCCCCAGCCTCCTTCCCCGCTTCCTCTTCTTCCTCAGCTCATCCCCCAGTGGCTTCTGGGTTCTTAGCTTTATCCTTATGCCTAGCGAGGGCCTGGTGCACAGTACTGCAGGTGCCCTGTGAATATTTGCTGCTGTGAATGATCAACCCTCCTTCCTCCCAGAACCTGGATGAAATCCACCCAGGGTGTGATTGGCAGGACTTGGCCATGCACTTCTCAAGGAAGTCCTCCCTGTGTGGCCTTGGGAGGAACCTTGCAGAGCCTCAGTGTCCTAGGTGTATAGTAAGAACTGCAACAGTTCCCACTCACTGGGCTGCCTAGAGGAGAAAGCAAGGGGCACTGTGGTCTGACCAGTTTTCCTCTTAGCAGACTGAAATGCAGTGCCCTCAGCTCAGGCCACGTTAGTCCAAAATGCCACCCTGACACTGACAGGATCCTCATACACAGCCCAGCCACTATCAGGAGCCTCAGCTATATACCCTGTAAATATGCCAGGCACCTGCCCTGTACCTGCACTTGGACACAAGGAGCTGACCAGAATGCTGCCCAGAGAGCCCTGGATTCTAGTTGGGGACCCACAGAATCAGTACAAAAACAGAGAAATGAGAATAATGGCCTCAGACAGTGGCTCCTGCACCAAATCGGGCTGCAGCGTGGCCTGGGACCACTGGGCCAGGGGGACTAGGAAATTACTCAGAATTCAGAATTCTGGGCCACACCTCCCATCACAGGATGGGGTGGGATTCAAGAGATGCATATTCAAGTGTGGATGGGACCACAGGCTGTGGAGGTGGTTTCTTTAGTGAGTCTGTGAAGGCCTCACTGGGCCTGGCCAAGCAATGAGAACAAAGAATAGAGTTGGCAAAGCCTGAGAAAAAACGGTTCTAGGGGCAGGAACATCAAGTTCAGAGGCAGAGTAAGCTTGGCAGGGATGAGGAGGAATAGGGTGGCCAGCAAGGCCGGGGCAGGGGAGGAGGGCACAGGCCCACACTGCAGGCCATGCTGCTCAGGGTTTTGGGCTCCACCACCCAAGGACAGAGGAGAATGGAGAAGGACTCTGAGTCAGGGGTGACTTCTCACCTCTTGGGCCTGAAACACAAGTCCCCCCAACTCTCCTGAAGCCACAGGTCACCAGGAGGGCTGCCTGAGGATGGTTTAAGTTCACAGACAGGCAGGACAAAAAGGAAGTGCTCAAAGGGCAGGGGCTGCCCAACCCAGGTGGCTGTGGTATAGTGAAGGGCGGAGCTCCGAGAGGCTGGAGGACAGTTATGGAGGTGGGGACTTGGAAGAGGAAGAGGTTTTTGCTACCAAAAACTGTCTCACCTCAGGCTTCCTGGACCCCAGCAGGTCCAGAGCTGCCTCTGGTCAGAGAGAGGCAGACATATACACAGATGTGCATAAGAAGAAAACTCAAGGAGAGTCCAAGGCCTGAATCATAGGCAAACTGCACTTACAATCACACGTCTCTCTCTTATACACACACACACAAAGTAGTGTCAGAAACATGTGACAGTCACAGACGGAGCCAGAATCTCAAAATATTTACCAACACACACAACTGCAACTCTACAAACATGCTACAGTAACACACAAAGACCCAGAGAGTTACACACACAGTCACACACATAGAGCTGCAGCATAGCACAGAAACACACAAGAGAATAACAGAAAGTCCCAGATGAACAGCATTTACAGAGCCACAAGAGCCTCAGACGGCAGGGGAGATGGCTCAGTGGAACAAGTGCTTCCCTGGCAAGCATAAGAGCCTGAGTTCAATCCCTGGTTCCACCAAAAAAAAAAAAAAAAGTCTCAGACACATCAAAAGCAAACCAGATTCACAGTCACCCAAGAGGACCACAGGGCCAAACACTGGGAACCCCAGCTAAATCACACACACACACACACACACACACACACACACACTTAAGGTACATGAAGTCATGAAATCAGCACCCACATCCCAACAGTCCTTCTATCCTCATGGTGGTCACCATCTGGCAGGGAAGACAAAGCAAAGCAATAATGTCAAGGTGGCAGGCAATCTCCACACTCATACAACCATAAAGGACTCTGGAATAACGCAGCTCCAAGCACTGGTGACACACCCTGCCATCACAGTGACCAGGTTCTGAAATAATGCATAGGACATGTTCTATAAACTTAACAGGGGTCATCACTCCTTCTCAAGATTCAAGGTTATACCCAAGGTCTCAGGAAGGAGGGTCCCAGGCCCACAGAGAGCCACAAGAGGTCTCTCTCCCTCTGGCACACAAAGCCACAAAGTCTAAGCCCACACAGAAAACCCTGGGCACATGCAACAATGTCACAATCGAATACACTCCGGAACTTTCACACAAAGATAGTCAGAAGTGAATGTCAGTCCTAACCACAAAGGGTCGCAGCCTCATGGCCAGAGAACCGGACACCCAACAGTGGACACACGCTGGTAGCTTCCATTTGCAAAGAGTAGAATGAGAGTTTCTGAGGTAAACTACAGGCATAAACCAGCATCGAGGGTCCTGCCCTGACACATGCGCACACAGTACAGAGGCACAATGGGACAAACACTGGTAACTCAGTGACACGTGGAGCCATCCACGGAATTAACGGCAAATTACAAACGCCAACAGCTAAAGAGGTCTATAGCTGCTTGCACACCACGAGCCCCAAGCACTCATCAACACACCCTAGAAACACAATCAGGCACACGTCGGTAATTTGTACTTGCACGAATGGCATGAGAAGCGTTACACACACACAACCAAAGGCAGGTCACAGCAGCACGCAAAGCGTCCCGTTAAACGTGCACTACCATGAGGCACACACAGGTAAGGTGTAAGAACACCCAGAGCCACGGAATTCGTGGCAATTACGCACACCTACATGGGAAAGGCTCCCGGCGGCTTCGCACGCACCAGGAGCCCCGGACAGACCCACAGACACGGCCAGGACAGGCTTCCCGACCAGAAGCCCGCGCACACCGGGCGAGCCTGCAGCCACACGGGGTCCCAGGGGACGGTGGGAGGGGGCGCAGGCGGAAGGGGCTGCGCGGGGGCCCCGGCCTCCCTCGCTCCCGGGCCGGCCTTGCGCCATTGCCCCTGAACTCCCGGGCAGGGGCGACTCAGGCTGGAGGCGGGAGTGGGCTCCCAGCACGAGGAGGCCCCCCGGACCCCGCCAAGCCTCGCGGGCCGCCCCGCGCCCCCCGGGGTCGCCCCACGTGCACCGGCGCCCAGACCCCGCGCCTCCCGCCGCGGCGGCCCGGTCCTTACTCGAACATGGATGCGGCGCGTGCCCGGCGCGGGGCAGGGCCGGGCTGCGCGGGGCCGAGCGGGGCTGGGCAGAGCTGGGCGACCCCGCGGGCCGCCGGCCTCGCCTGCCTGGGCCGCCGCCCCCAACCGACCCCGCCGCCGGCACAAAAGACCGGAGCCGCCGGAGGCCGCCGCGGCGTCACCGACACCCGGTTCCTGCGCCCGCCCCGCGGCGTCACGGCGCCGCCCCCCGGCCGGGAGGGGACGTGGGCGGGAGCGCCGCGGCCTAGACCCGAGCAGCAGCTTGGGAGAAGGCCGGACCCCCGGAGGGTGGGGGAGGGCGCGGAGGGGCGGGGCGCGAGAGACCGGGCGTAGTTAGAGCTCCTCGCCCTGAGACCCCAAACGCCAAATCCGCTCAAGCCCCTGGCCGTGAGGGACCTGGGAACTGGCGCAGAGGTGGGGGTGGCAGGGGTGTTGGGGAACCGAAGCTGGAAGAAGGCGTGGTGTACAAAGGCGTCCCCCATCCCTCCCAACCTCTGAACCCTAGTTCTTGGAACCAGGAGGTTCCTGGGCCTCAGGCTCAGGAGACTTCACAACTCCATTCCAAATCCAGGACCTCTGGCTCTTACTGGTGCAGTGAACTTGGGCCAGCCAACCTATGTTTGGGGATCTCCCTGGGATAGTAGAGGGGAAGGCATCCTCAGTGTGGGGAGTCTGGACCTCAAAAATGGCAAGTGACTTGCTAGGCCCCAGGGCCACAGGCTGTAGAGCCAACACCCTTGCAAACCGTTGCTGGCTGATGTTGCGGGAGTCCTTGCCTAGGCTGCCATCCCCCAGTTAAAATCGAACCCTGAAGCCGGGTGTGGCGGCGCATGCCTGTAATCCTAGCACTCCGGAGGCTGAGGCAGGCGGATTGCCATGAGTTCGAGACCAGCCTGAGCTACAAAGTGAGCTTAAGGCCAGCCTGAACTGCATAGTGAGACCCTGTCTCAAAAAGACAAAAATGAAATGAAATGAAATCAAATTAAATGAAATTGAACCCTGAGTCTAGGCAAATGCTACCACTGGACTACATCCTCAGCCCCTTTTATTTATTATTCATTTGAACCAGGGAATCAAACTGAGAGCCTCCGGCTTGCCAGGCAGGCAGTGTACCACTGAGCTACATCCACATCATCCCCTACCTCCTTTATTTTGAAACAGGGGCTCCAAGAGTTGCCCAGGTTAGCCTCCAATTTGTAATCCTCCTGTCTCAGCCTCCCTACAATCATGTGGCCCTGTGCCCAGACCCTGCCTCTTTTGGGAAATCTCCATTCCCATCCCTTGCTGGCCCTTAACCTCCCCTCCCCCACTCCCACAAAAAAAAGTCCCTGGTTGACTTCTCTGTTTTGCTGAATGACAAGCCCCAACCCTGTGAACCTTGCTTGACTCCTCTCACCTGCAAGCCATCTATCACAAACTCCCTCAGCTCTGCTTATAAAGCCTCCCCAGCAGGGAAATGCTTCCCAACCCTTCTTGACTGCCCCAGCCTCTATCTCCTGGCCTGGACCATCACCGTGGACATCTCCAGTTCTCAGATCCCCTGTTTCCATCCTTGTCTCCAGTCTGTTCCTGGGCGTATTCCTGCCTCTCCTGAAGGACCTTTGCATCTGTTGTCAAAACTCTCCCCCAGGTTTCCCTCACTGCCTCCCACCTCGATACACCAGAGAAGCCCTCTTTCCGCCATATTGCTGTGTCTCAGTTTTCTGTTTCCCTCAGCCTGTTTCTTCTTTTGAAATACGTTTACATTTTAAAGTAGGTAATATTAATTTCAAACAGGAAAACATAGTGGCCATCTATGTCCCTTTGACCCATATGCAGTCAGCATGGACATTTGGCCATACTGCTTCAGATCTTTAAAAAAGGAAGAAATAAACTATTACAGCCAAGGCCCACTCCCCACCCCCCACTTTCTATGCCTGAACACCCCAGGTCCTCTGCCTTGAAGTTAGTGTCAGCGCTTCCTGTGAAATTTCTCTACCCTTTTGCTACATCTGGATGCATCCACCAACAATATAGCCCAGCACTGGGTTTCTTTTAAAAAAGACACACAATTGGGCTCCTATTGTATCATTTTGCAACTTGCTTTTCTTCATCATTGTTTCTGAGATTCTTTCCACACCAGTACACAGAGCTCTGCTTCGTAAACATTCCCCCTTATCCAGTGTCCATTGTTGGAAGAAAAATGCATATTTCTACTCCTGGCCAGTACTCAGCTTTCCTTTTCCCCCTTATGACCTTGAACCTCCCAGTTCCTGTCTCCTTGGCTAGAGGTAGTGAGTCTTTGCAAAAGGTTTTTTTTTTTTTTTTTAACTTTTTTTTTTTTTTTTGGTCTGCAGGTTTCAGCAGGAAATACCTCTTGCGTTGGCCCCTAGCACATACTTAGAAATATATGTCATATCCCAGAAGTAACAGGAAACCACACTTATTCTCACTATGCCTGCTACATAGCATTATTTTTAATCCTACTCTATTTCAGTTTGGAAACAAACTGCTGATCAGAGTTTACCACATCACTTTTCTGGCCCTTCTGTGGATCATGGACCACAGTTTGCACAACTCTGAGTAGTCAAGCGTGGGGAGGGAGGTCCAACCCAGACTTACTGGGTCATGCTCAGTTGAGCTCTAAGTTGGTGTCACAATGTACCCGTGCAGGTTTTGTTTGTGATTTTGTTAATTCCTGTGAGGTTAAGGCTGCACACATCTGTAGGCCTCACAGGCCTAGACAGGTGATGGTCACAAGATCCCATCTTCCACTGTGACAAAGGAGAAACAGACAAACACTGTTTTTCCCATCCCACCACCCTGATCTCACCAGTCCTCAGGGAGACTCTCTAGGTTTGGGATCCTCAGTCGCCGTAAGGATGAGAGAGACGGGGAGCTGGAGGGTGACTCCCCATCACTGGATGGTGTGATCTGAATGGTAGGTACCTCCAGGAATCTCCATGGCTCTGGGGCCAGGCCCTGGGCTCCAGCATCCTGGGCCTGCCGCTCCACTGGGAGAGCAGGTGAGTCCTGGGCACCACCCTGGTCCTCTGGGGGTGCCCACGGCAACAGAGGCAGGAGTTCAGCCATGGTGAGTGTCTTGAATGGCAGCGTGCCTGCTAGGAGAGAAAGAAAAGAGATGACAAGAGAGACAAGCTTTGATTAAGAGCATAGGTTAGTGTGGAGGACCACCTGAGCTACTCTCCTTGAAGGAGGGACAATTGTCTCCATTTCGGCTGAGCCTAACCCTTTTTTCCATATATTGGCATGTACAAGGGGCCAAGGAGATAGCTCAGTGGGATAAGCACTTGCCTGGCAAGCGCTGCGTCCTGAGTTCAGGCCCTGGTACCTCAAAAAAAAAAAAAAAAAAAAAAAAAAAAAGACATGCGCAGAGCCGGCTAGGACTTTTCCCTGTCCTTTCAGTTGGCTTTAAGCAATGCATATAGGTCCAGTCAAGGTGCTAATGGTGGTCTTTGAAGATAGCAGGTGCATTTTCCCAACCCCCACTGTTGTTCCCTTGTGTGAGCCAGGACAAGATGGGATGAGGAGTCAAGGCTGGGATGAGCCTCGACATAGAGGCCATGACTTTCTCGGGCTTGAAAGATTGCACATCGGAGCTGAAGCACCGACCCCAGAATATTAGGTACTAGCTCAGTTGTGTTATGCAGATTACTCTCTTAGTATCTTTCTCTGCATTTTGCAGAGGTGATTTGAAACCTCCTACCTAGCCCAGCGCACAGCACTCAGCTACTTCCTGCCATCCGCACAGTCACTCATCCTCAAACCACTTCCTTCCTCATGAATGAATAAAACCTGGGTTTGGCCCTCGATCAAGTCCTTTGTTCTGTATTTTAGAGAATGGTCTACAGGATGTTCAGGGTCTAACTACTAGATTGGACTCAGAGTGCTCCACCTGTTTACAGCCTCCCAAGTGCTGGGATTACATGTGTGCACCACCATACCCAGTCTCAATTGCTTGTCTCAGGGCACCCTGGGAGGGGGGGCTGGCATGCCTGGCCTGGGGATCAAACCCCCACCCCTGTACCTGTTGGGGATCAATACCCCACTCCTGCACCTACTTGCAGGTGCTTTAATCTGCTGAGCTATTTGGCAGGCCCTGAGGCCTTTGTTCTGGTCAGCCATCACCATGGCTGCCTCCAGGACCCCTGGGCTCCCCAAACTACAATATGTCTTAGGGTCTTTATTACCACCGTAGGTTGCACTAGAAGTGATAGATTGGAATTAACTCACTGGAATTCCAATAACTTTCTCATAGGTTTACAAATGTAAACTTCCTGGCCCTGGATGAGGACAGAAAAGAGCTCTCTATAGCTAAGGGAGTCACAGAGATCTGGTGAGGTGCCCAACTCTACCAGTGTCCTTGCCTTGTGACCCTAAGCTTCATTTTCTTCTTGGGGGGGCACTGGTGGATCTTGTATGACATCCAGGGGAAGTGTCAGAAGCCCTCCCTGTGCAGAATAGCACACAATGAGGGCATAGCAAGTGTCCGTTCATGTCCCTGGGCTGGCAGTATTCTTTAAGCATCCACTGAGGCCATGCCCTGGATGTTCTGTACACTCCAGCCCAAAAGCTTTCTAGATACAAAGCCTGGAAGGAGCTAGGGCTGAGTGGGCTTCAGAGGCCTTGGCCCTGAGGAACAGCTGGTTAAGTGGAGAGAAAGAAGCGAGACCCAAAATTTCCCTTCCCTGGTTGGTTTCCCAGCAGTTGCTTCTCCAGAGACAAACAAAGGCCAAGTGGCCAGTGGCTTCTGTGACTGCGGCCTCCGCAGCCTGGAAGGAACCCCTGAGGTTGTAGCTGTTGTCCTGGCAGGAAGCTGGGGCTGAGGAGGCTAGGCTACAGCCTGTTGGTCAGCATGGCAGAGCACAGCAAGAGCTTCTTGGAATCCAGCTGCCCAGGAAATGGAGAGATAGTTTTCCTGTTGGGAGCTGTGGGACCAAGAGACAGTTCCCTGGTTGGGGAAGATCCTGATCCATATAGGTCAGGATGGGACCCTACCCAGCACACTAGGACCCCAGGACTTTCCTACCTGATGGGCTCTTACTCCTTCTAGTCTCACGGGGTGCAGAATTGTATGATGAAGGCAGAAGCCCTGGCCTTTCTTTGCCTCTTCAAGTCCTGGCTGGGCCACAGAGTTATGACCTTCAAGCTGGAATAGTCAGGCCGGAGTCGTATTACTCTCTGGCCAGCTGAGAGAGGACAGAGAAGGGGGTAGGGTGCTCATACTCTGGAGGAGGCTCAGGAAGGCCACCCACCCTTCTCTTCTTGACAGCTCAGGGATGAGAGGGCTCTGCTTACCTTAGGCTCCTGGTAGTGCATCCCTTGGGTTGGCCAGCTGCAAGGCAGCTTCTGCGCCCTGCTCCTCAGTGCTGCTCTTCCAACTCCAGACACATCATCCAGTGGCTGAATCCAACATGTTTGCCAGCCTTCATTTTCCTGCTCTGCTCTTCAAAGTCCTGGCCCCTGAGACCTTCTTCCCTCAGGGATGCTCTCAGCGTCCATGATTCCTAGCCCCTACCTCACTGACAGCCCCACCTCCCTTCTGTGTACTTTCTCCTCCTCCTATGGCCTAAACTCTATCTCTGTCTCTGTCTCTGTCTCTCTCTCTTCCCCCTCTTAAGGTACTAGGGATCAAACCCAAACTCTTTTTTTTTATTATTGTACTTGTTTTATTTATTTTATTTTATTTTATTTTTTGTGGCCGAATCAGCCCACCCTGGAAGTGGGGCTGGTGCGGCATATGGTGCCAGGGATTGAAGTGTGGTTCCCTAAGCTTGCCTAAACAGGCACTTTAGACCACTGAGCTATCCTGCTGGCCCAAAACACAAACTCTTCACACTGACCTATATCCTCAGCCTTTTTTGTGTGCTTAATTTTATTTATTTATTTGTGTGTTTTAGGGAAGGGTCTACAGGGTGTTTAGGATCTCACTACTAGGTTAGACTCATAGTGGTCGGCCTGTTTACAGCCTCCCAAGAGCTGGGATTACAGGCATGCGCCACCACACCTAGCCTTAATTGCCATCTCATAGAGGCCCAGGGTCGGGGCAGGCATGGCAGGCCCAGGGATCAAAACCCCCTGTCCCTGCACCTGCTTGCAGACACTTTGATCTGTTGGTCGCCTCTTTTAATTTTATTTTTTGAGAAAGGATTTTAAGTCAGTAAGTTGCCCAGACAGAGCTCAATCCTCCTGCCTCAGCCTCTCAGAGTGCTGGGATTCCAGGTGTGTACCACCACACCAGGCTGGGCTTCCGTTTTCATTTTCTTTTTTTTTTTTTTTTTTGACAGAGCCAGGGATTGAACTCAGGCCCTTGCACTTGCCAGGCAAGCGTTTATTCTTCTGAGCTATCTCCCCAGCCCCTCCATGTTCATTTTCAATGCATAATAACTGGCACTAAAGGATGTCTCTAGTATAAGCGTGAGTTGTGTTATGTGACAATAAAAGGAATCTCACTGGACTATGGTATTTCTAAGATTTGTCCGTATGTTAGGCTAATCATTTATGTCTGTTGATATAAATGGGACTTCCACACACTGTCAAGTTGCCTGTCACCTAACCTGGCACATCTCACCCCAGATGGATTTTATTTTGGGGGGGTGGGGCTGGCTCAGGATGCCTTAAAGGCAGGCATGAGGATCTAGGGATGGAACTACAGAATCTTGAGCCTGACTGCTTTGCTTAAGCAGGCACTTAAACACCTGAGCCAATGGGCAGGCTCCATATCTTACCCCAGAACCCCACCCATCTTGCCCCAGAGCACCCTTCTGTGCTTGTACAGGATTAATGTCTTCAAGAGATAGCACAGGGGGTGTGAGAGGGTGGAGTGCTGGGGAGATGGCTCAGTGGAATAAGTGCTTCCCTGGCAAGCACAAGGGCCTGAGTTCAATCCCCAGTTCTGCAATAAATAAATAAATAATAAATAAATAAAATAGCACGCTTGACTCAGGATTCTCACAGGTTGATTCTTTGGACAAGTACATATTCTCTTTACCTTGCCTGATCTCTCTGCCTTTGCAGGTAGATTCTGAACAAAGTTCATGGTTTAAGTTAGGCCGTGGGAAAAAAAAAAAGCTCATTTGAAACCAACAACCTTGGAAATATGAGAAAGGGCTCATGTGCAAAAATGAAATCTCAACTAGAGCAGGATTACCTAAGGAGACTCTCATCTTCCTCACCCTAGAAGCGCTGTAGATTGAAAACCATCGATTTCCATGTTAGCTTTCTGTGACTGTAACAAATACCTGAGGTAGTCAGCTTATAAAGAGAAAAAGCTTGCTTTGTCTCACCGTTTTGGAGGTTTTAGCCCCTAATCAACTGGCCCTGTTGTGTTGGGCCTGTGGTGAAGCAGCACATCATGGTGCAAGCGTATGGTAGAGCCGAGCTGCTCCCTTCGTGGCTAGGACGTGACACAAAAGAGGAAGGGGAGGGATTAGGGTCCCCCCATCCCCACCAAGGGCACACCTTGAGGTTCCACCTCTTCAAGTTGCCACCACTTGCCAACGGGCTGAAGCTGAGGGCCAAGACTTCAACGCGTGCGAGGGAGAGATTGAAAAGACAAACCACAGCACACTTCCACTCCCTTATCTGGGCTTTTCACAGGTTCTGAGGGGGACCAGGGAAGCCGCCCACTGCACGCTGTGGTGGGCTGAATGCTCCAGAGCTTGCTCACTGCTGTAGAATTTTCCATGCGAGGAGCTGATGCACAGTTAGAGTCTGCGGTGATGAGCACTCCACAGAGTGTGGGCTTGTGTAGCTCTGACAAGTTGTGAGCAGCGCTGTAATGTTTACACTCTCCGCTTACATCAAGATTTGCTATCTTGATGTTTGTTTCTATTTCCAATGAGCTGTGACTTCTTTTTTTTTTTCCCCCTTGAATATAACCAGCTGGCAAATGTAGACATCTAGTCAAACCTCACCACATTCCTCGTTTCTTTCTTCATAGCCTGACAGTTCTCCCTTGGGGCTGAGCTACCCTTCTGCAAAACGGATGCATCCTGTGTGCTAACTGGGTGGCTGTGGGGCAAGTGGGATGGTTTTCCTCCTATCTGCCCTCTAGCTAGACCACCCTCAGAAGGTCTAGAATAAACATCTGCTTTGCCTTGTTGGCCTCCCGGATGAAATGTTGGTGTTCCCATAGCAAAGGTACCAAGCTCAAGGCCACCTGCAAGCTTTATGGGGAAGAAAACTCGCTGTGCTTCACATTACCTTTGGAATTAACACCTTGGCATGAACAGTACAGGAGGGATCAAGACCATTTTGCTCTTCACTCGATGAACCACAGCATTACAGAGTGGGCCTCCCAAGAGCTTCTTCTTTGACCCAGATCCCTTCTGAGCACCCTTCTCTATTTTGCACTCCCCACCTGGAAGACTGAGAGGTCCAAGATATGTCCTAAGAAAACAGGACTGTTCTGCTTCCCAAAACCCAAAGGAGTTACTTTTGTGACCATTTGAGCTCATTTCTACCAGGCCTTGTCAGGATCGGAATAGCACTTTATAAAACTGCTGCACTTTGAAGGTACCTATAGTGCCCAGCGGAGCTTTCTTCCCACATGGAACCCTCAGATGCCTTCCTGGGATTCCCGACATGGTGGCTGGAGGTCCGTCTCCACCATGAGGGTGAGGGAGCTGGTCTCTCATCCGCTGTAATTATTTCTAGGCTGTTTCCTTTCCTCCTGGCATGCACATTGTCAACTGCTCTTCTAGAAAATGATGAAGCCACAGGTGCAGGGCCGGCGGTATAGCTCAGCGGACTAAGCGCTTGCTTAGGTAAGCACAGGGACCAGTGTTCGATCCTTGGTTCCTCAAGCCGCGCCGGCCCCGCCTTCGGGTGCGCTGAGCCGGCGATGCAATCCGGGCGTGGTGGCGCGCACCTGTAATCCCAGCACATGGGAGGCAAAAAAGCAGGAAGATCACTATGAATGTGGGTTGCATGCATAGTGAGACCCTGCACCAAAAAAATAGAAAAAAAAGCAAGCCACAGGTGCAGAGACACGCTCCTCGTCCATAAAGTGTGTAAACTGTTCTTTCCCACTTCAGTGGGTTTGAAGAGAACCTAATTAGATAATACAAGCAAATTGCTCATCCTGGCCTTGAGCACCCACTGAGGGCCCAATGGCTACTGTAGCTACTGTTATACCTTCCCACTGGGAAGAGCGCAGCCAGGCTCGTGATTTCAGCAACTATGTTATATAAGACACTGGTCAGCTAGGAGCAATAGAAAAACCCTAGAATGCTTGTCATTTCCTGTTAGCTTTGCTCAACTCTGGGTGTTTGCTTTACATCATTTCTTAGGAAAATTCTTCAAACGATAAGGGGACACCTGCATGTTTGCAAAGAGAACTAAGAAGAAAGGAGGAACTAAAGCAGTTGCGTTCTGCTCTGCAGTAAGGTTTATGAGGGGAGCCGCCCACTCAGGACAGGTTTCGTTTTGCGTGAGTCACTTTTTTCCTATTTTATGTATTGGGATTATGGGTATTTTGTTTTGTTTGGTTTGGTTTGGTTGGTTTTGCTTTTTGGAAAACATTTCAAAATACTTAAGCGTGGCTAATTTTAATAGGAATCAGCTGCTCTGGCCCCCAAGAGGGCGGGGGAAAAAAAGCAGGGCAAGAGTGGGTAGATCTCTGGGAGAAGCGAGAGCCGCTCAAGGAACGCACACCTCTGGGAGAAACTTGGCTCCCGGGGTGGCCACACTGCAATAGGCAGGACACAGCCCAGGAATGCACTGCACTTAGAATGTGCTGGAAATTTACAAAGTTTCCACCATCTGTCCTGAGATGAAACAGCAAGAGAGATCCTCACCACAGGGGCCTGCCCATCTTTGGACTTCCCAGCCTTGGGACCCAAGGGCCAAATACACTTTCGTTGTTAGGCATTATTACCCAGCGTCAGGTACTCCAGTCTAGCAGCACAGAAGAGACTAAGAAAGGGTCAACTAACACTTTTGCACATGGGGAACTCACTTCTTTTTCAGAAACAGAAAATGTCTGGTGTGACTGAGTCTCAAAACCACTTCGAAAATTTCAGTTTGAAAGCACACTTGCTCTGCTTAGCAATGGGACAGAGGAGGCCACAGGAAGGCCCCAACCAAACGCCGGTGCCAGGCTCCTGGGCCTCCCAGCCTGTGGGCCTGTATCAAGAGCAAGACCAGAAATCTCACTGCAGCTAAAAATGAAAGTGATGCCTACTTATCTCGCCTAACCCCCAAACTGAGTGTGTGGCAAAATAAAAGAGATTTCACGTGGGAGAAGGTATTATGGATGCCAGTTAGGATCCTGGACCATGGAAACATGTTACCTAAAAACAAAAACAAACAGAAAACAGCTTTACCATGGAGATGGTATGGCCGTGGGCCCCAGTTTCCTCAATTATAAAGTAGGAGTAAAAATAGTACCTAATGCGTAAAAGTTTCAGTCTGAATGTTGAACATATTACCAACATCTAAATAGGTATTAAAGTTAACAATTAAGTGATCCATGTATTAATTTCCTATAAATCAACACAAATTTGATAACTTAAACTTGAGAAATTCAGGGCCTGGGGAGGTTGCTTGGTAGGTCTAAGCCCTGTCTGGCAAGGGCAAGGACCCAGGTTCGATTCCCTGGTACTGCTTGCCATGTGAGGATCACTATGACTCCTAGAGAGACTCTGTACATAACTTCTGAAGTTATATATATATAACTTCAGAAATTCATTATCTTCAAATTCTGAGGGACAGACAACCACAGCCAGGTGTGAGGGCATGGTCCTTTTCCTGCCTCTGATGTTGTCACTAGGCATTCCTTAGCTTAGAAATCAGAGGAAGTCTCATCTCTGCCTGCCTTCAGTGACCTTTTGTTCCTTCCTGTGTCTCTTAGAAGGACGCTTATCATTGGATTTCGTTCCACCTAGATATGCCTCGATGGTCTTATCTGGAGATTCCCTACTTAATTATATCTGCAAAGACCATTTTTCATACTAAGGTCACAGTCATGGGTCCTGAGGGTTGGGATATACACAAGCCACCGCACTGCAACACCCAACTGAAAAATCTGTGCATGGCTCCTGAAAGACAGGTGCAAGAATACTAGTAGCTTCACTCATAAGAGCAAAAAATATTGAAACAAACACAAATGTTTATCAACAAATAGAATGGTTAAATAAATGGTAATACAGTCTTAAAATGGACTGCTATATGGCAGTGAAGGATCAATGGTATTTGGTACTGAAAGCATTGGTACAGGGTTGCGTTTCTGTTAATTATGAAGTTCAGGGGCCAGGGAGATGGCTCAGTGAAATAAGCACTTCCCTGGCAAGCGCAAGGGCCTGAGTTCAATCCCTGGTTCCACCAGAAAGAAAAAAAAAAATTATGAAGTTCAAGAACAGGTAAAAACCAACCCAGGGTGTAGAGGTCAGAAGAGTGACCAGGAATTAATGAGATGGGGCTTAGGATTCTATTTGGCAGTAAGGACAATGGCCCCCCCAAAGTGGAGCTGAGAAATCCAAAGGGGAATCTGCCAAGTCACCACCTCCAGGGACCTTAATAAACACCTGCCTGGTCCTATGGCTCCCTGGGGTCCAGCTTGAGTGTGACCACACAGGCCACTGGCTCAGGGGTGTGTGAGTCCTGCGTGGGCACTGACTGGGCCCTGAAAAGTATGGCATACTTCATAGGGAAGAGATCACCTCACCTTACAATAGCCTGGGCTCCCTCAGGGGTCTCTACAAACTCCTGGACGAAGAGCTTCCTGGGGCACCCCCTCAGCCACCTCTCCAGGCTAGTGGGGTCTTTATTGCTTTGCCTTCGGCATCTGTCTTTCACTTTCCTGCCTTTGTATTTTTAAATAAATTTGGTTTTGGTTTTGGTTTATTTTTCTTTTTGAGACAGGGTCTCACTCTGCAACTCAGACTGGCCTTAAGCTTACTTTGTTTTAGTAGTAATAGTAGCAGTAGGAGGAGGTACAGGAGGAGGAAGAGGAAGAGGAGGAGGAGGAGTATTTCTACTGGATCTCACTGTGCAGTTCGAACTCTTAGTGCTCCCCTGTCTCAGCCTCTCCAGTGCTTGGAGTACAGGCATGTGCCACAATGCCCAGTTTCGGCGGCCAGCTTGTCACAGGCCTGCACAGCATGTGATATCAGGGCTTGAACCCATGTCCTTGATCTCACCAGGCAGGTGCTTAGGCCACTAATCTATCTGTCTGGCCCCCTTGGGCTCACTTTATAGCCCAGGCTGGTCTCAAACCCATAACAATCCTCCTTCCTCAGCCTTCCCAGTGCTGAGATTACAGGCCCGCACCACCACGCCAGGCTTTTTAAAAAATCAATTAGCTGGGCTGGCCTGATAGCTCAGGACTAAAGTGACTGCTTAGGCAGAGCGCAGCAGCCTGGATTCAAACCACAGTCTGCAGTGCAGGCCCCGCCCCTGGGGTGCACTGAGACTGGCAATGAGACTGGGCATGGTGGCGCATGCCTGTAATCCCAGCACTTGGGAAAACGGGAGGATCACTGTGAGTTGGATCTGTGTAGTGAGACCCTGCAGACCCTGTAGACTCTGTCCTAAATACAGAAACAAATAAAATAAAATAAAATACATAAATTTGCTTGGGCTCTACCTTCTCAATCCACTGTTTCCTTCCTCATCACAGAGGGAATGTGACCCATTCCAGGAGCAACAGTTTTTATCTCTGGAGTGAGGGTAGGGGGGTAAGGGGTGGGGATGACTAGGGCCACCCTTCCTATAGGAAGTGTTCTATATGTTCATCTGTGTACTGGTGGCACCCATGTGAAAAATTAATTACATTTATGTGTTATACCACGGTAAGCAGCCAATAGTAAATGAAATTTTACTGACGGCACAGAATATCACCAATGTCCACGCTACTCTAACAGCTTTATGAAAGTAGAGTTGATGTGCGATGGGCTGTGCATATTTAATCGAGAGAATGAGATATTTGATTTTAACCACTGTATGTGCCCATAAAACCATCGCCAAAGTCAAGCGAACAACGCAGCCACCACTTCAAGAAGTTTCCTCCTGCTTCCTTCCCCTGCCAGCCGCCCATCACTCCATCCCCAGATCACTACAATTTTTACATTAAGAATTTCTGCAGGCCAGTGGTGGTGGTGCACTCCTGAGATCCCAGCAGTCAGTAGGCTGAGGCAGGAGGATTGACCTGAGTTTGAAACCAGTCTGGGCTACATAGTGAGTTCAAGACCAGGCTGAACTACATAGTGAGACTCTGCCCCAGCCCCCCCAAAAAGAATTTTTGCAAACAATAATATCATTACTATGTGTTCTCTTTAGGGAGTTATGTCAGACTAGGGAGGAGAACTGAGAAACCCACATACACTCTCCACTCAGGCATAAGTAGGGGCTGTCTGAAAACTAGGGGTGGAGGGGGAAGGGCTACAGATACATCTACAGTCAAGAGTCCAGGAAGAAGCCAGGAAGGGGTGCCCATGGCTATGAACACAAACTAAGTCTGCAAGGCACAAAAGACCAGCAGTCACTTGTTTGGAATACGAAGAACAGGACAGACAACCTGGAAATTGGAACCTTCCTCCGAATTGGCCAGGCCTGAGCCCTGGAGCCAGGGAGATAGCACAAGCTCACTAGCCTGCACAGGAAGCCGCCTGCCTGCCAGGGAAGAGCCTGGGCTGCTGCACGCCGAGTGACTTTTCCACTGCCTTCCTGGCCGGTGGAGCAAAGGAAGGCTGAACAACTCACACAGGCACACATTCCCAAGTTAGGGACTTTACTGGAAACCAGAGCGATTTCCTGCCAAAGCTTCCTGCGGCCGCACGACAGAGCTCTTCAGTGAATGGCACAGGAAGAGCTGCCTCATCCCTAAGCCACAGGCACCTCAAAGAAGGGCCCGAGTGATGGGAACAGTGGGGGACCAGACCCCTGCCACCCACCTCAGACGCATAAGTAATAAGTAAGATGAGGCAGTGCGGGGATATGTCAGTGGCAGAACTTCGCAAGTGAGTATGCAGTTGCTCACGGGATGGCTGCAAAGTCTCACTAAAAAGTTATAGAAGCCGCAGAGGAGATGGCTCAGTAGAGTAAGCGCCTGCCTGGAAAGCGCAAGGTCCTGAGTTCGATCCTCAATACCAAAAAAAAAAAAAAAAAAAAAAAAAAGTTACTGCAGGGAGGATATGCATGGGAAGTGAATAAAAGGAAAAAAGACAAAAGCAATCAGTAAGAAAAACATTGTAGATGAAGAAGACTCTGCTAGGCTAGGAAACCAACTCAATAAAAAATGAAATGACAGGGCCTGCCCCTTAGCTCAGTTGTTTAAGTGACTGATTAAACAAACAATCAGAATACTGTGGTTCAATCCCCAGATCCTCAAGCCTTACCAGACATGCCCTGAAGGCAACCTCAGCCAGCAAAAAAAAAAAAAAAAAAAAAGAAATGAATCATTAAAATGGAAATTAATTAGAAGTAAAAAGAAAAACATCAGCGACAGTGAGATGACCTCAAAAGCAGCTGGAAATAAAAGACAAGATTATGCAGTGAAGCCTAAATTACAGTCACTGTGCATTTCTCAGAAAGTGGGAACAATACCTTCACTGTACTGAGTGCAAACAGCCATCGGTTTAAAGCTGCATTTCCTGCAGTTCTTCAAGAGCGAAGATGGATTGCAGACTTTGAGGAGCAAATGTGCTTGCGGGAAGAAGAGCTGAAAAGGTCTTGCTGGAAATAAATTTCCCCGAAAGGGAAATTTAAAAGCTTTAGCTCAAGAGGAAGAAAAGCATTATCAGAGGGAAAAATATAAAATGTAAAGCGAACCAAGGTGCAATAAAAACAAGTAATGTGTGAGTAAATCTAAATGGTGATTTATAAAAACACCATTTGGTTTCCAGCCTTTTGTAAAAAAAAAAAAAAAAAGGACAGGAGTGAAATCTGTGATAATCAACTAAGACTTAGGATGAGGGACTATAGGTAATGTGTTTTGAAGTCTGGATGTTGGGGTCTTGCCAGTTAGCTCAGTTGTTTAAGCGCCTGCATGGGCGAACGCAATCAGGCTTTCGGGACTGCTGTCCAATCTCCTGCTCCATGTGTCACACTACACCCGCCCTTAAGGCAGCCTGAGCCAGCCAAAAAAAAAAAAAAGTCCTGGAATCTGTGCCTTGTTCCAGGGAAATACAACACACAGCAGCTCTGATGCATGAAACATGTATTCAAGATAATAAAGAGAATGTGTAACATCTAAACTCAGAGAGGGAGGAAGATGGACAAGAAAATCTCTCAATCTAGACCAAGCACAAAAGGTAAAATGAGAAACATACAGGGTACCCGATGTGCTGACTTGCGCCTGTGATTCTAGCCCTTGGAAGACCGAGGCAGGAAGAGCACCAGGAGTCGGAAGCCAATGTGGACTGCACAGCAAGAGCAGAAAAGAGAAGAAAGAAAAAGAAGAAAGAAAGGAAGAAAGAGCCGGGCATGGTGGCGCATGTCTGTAATCCCAGCACTCGGGAGGCTGAGGCAGGAGGATTGTTGTGAGTTCGAGACCAGCCTGAGCTACAAAGTGAGCTTAAGGACAGCCTGAACTGCATAATGAGACCCTGTCCCAAAAAAGACAAAAAAAAAAAAAAAAAAAAAAAAAAAAAAAAAAAAAAAAAAAAAAAAAAAAAAAAAAAAAAAAAAAAAAAAAAAAAAAAAAAAAAAAAAAAAAAAAAAAAAAAAAAAAAAAAAA
>PVKA01033746.1:0-24084 GCA_004027165.1 Ctenomys sociabilis | reverse complement strand
TTAAAAAAAAAAAAAACAAGATAGCACATAGGGATACACTAACATGCTCAGAGAAAACAAGGAAGAAAATTTCCCAAATGCAAGCAAAGAATTAAAAATACAAGTTAAACAACACTTACAAAACACTAAACTATTAAGAAAAAAATGCTCATCTAAAATAACTTTCAACCCTGATTAACTTACCCAAGCAAAGACAGCCTTCAAAACAGATGGAGAAGTAAGGTATTTCCATGAAAAAGACCAGCTTACAATACATACATGCATGCTAAACTAATTATAGAGAAAATAAGAATAATCTCCACAGAAACAAATCAGACACAACTAAAAACAAAGGAAAGCAATGAAGTCAAAACATAAAAAGCAGCAACAAAAAAAAAAATTGGAAAATAAAAACAAAGGATTCACCAACAGATAAAGGCAATGATAGTAAATGACCAATATACCTCAGTAATATCTCTTAAAGTTAAGAGCCTCAATTACTCAATTAAAAAGCACAGAATGGCAAACAATCAAAAAATAGAATCCAACAATCTGCTGCATTCAAGAAATACATCTAATCCAAAGATACTCAAAAATTAAAAATTAAAACATGAAAAACAACATTTCATGTACCAGGACCCCAAAAACAAGCAGGGTTAGCAATTCTGGTATCAGGCATGGTAAATTTTGGCTAAAACTGATTAGAAAAGACAAAGGAAGTCACTACATTCTAGTTAAGAAAAGACTCAAAAGAAGAAGCAACACTGATAGCTGCCAAAATTAAAAGATCAACTAAATACTAACAATCATAATAGAGGATTTTAAAATGCCACATTTGCAAATGGATAGATCAACTTAAAAAAAAAAAAAGATATTTCAGAGTTAAATCACACCTTTGGACATACAGACATAGACATAGACACATACAGAATATTCCACCCCTCTACAACAAAAATCTACATTTTTTTTTTCCAGTAGCACATGGTACTGGGCATGCTGGCATGCACCTGTAATCCCAGCACTTCATAGGTTAAAAAACAGGAGAATAACTACCAATCTGATCTGTGTAATGAGACTCAGACCTAGGAGTGATGGACCTGAAATGTGCAGCCACTTTTTTCGTTATTTTTATTAGTACATGTTTGCTACGTATGATTATATTCATTGTGAGAAATTAATATATGTACAAAATACATCTTGCTTCTTTTTACACCCCCTTACCCTCTCTGTCATCTGTAATCACTGTTTTAAAAATATGTATGCTAGCCGGGCATGGTGGCGCAGGCCTGTAATCCCAGCACTGGGGAGGCTGAGGCAGGAGGATTGTTGTGAGTTCGAGACCAGCCTGAGCTACAAAGTGAGTTTAAGGCCAGCCTGAACTGCATAGTGAGACCCTGTCTCAAAAAGGCAAAAAAAAAAAAAAAAAAAAAAATATGTATGCTTCAGATTCATACATGAAAGTATATATATAAATGGTTGTTAGAACACTGCTCATCTGAAATGCTTATCTTCAAAGTGAAAAAAGTATGGACAAAAATTTGACTTATATTTAGACTCTTAAATGTCTAATAAAATTGTTTTATGGTATCCCTTCACTGTAATAATAATTATCTCTTCAGGTATAATTATCACATAACTTAATGTAAAAATTGAAACATCTGTTGGGGGAAAAAGGTTGACCTTATGGAGAAAATTGATATGGTACTATCCAATTCAATTTGCAACCACAATTTTGAGAAGATTCAAACTGATGAACCAAGATACTACTGTAGTAGGTACAGTCTCTAGAACTGCACTACAAGGACAGATCAATTACCAATTCTACCAACCTTCAAATAAACCAATATATAATATAAAGCTTGCTTTAAAAGTTCTCTACACTTTTTGAAGACAGGGTGTAGCTACATATATAGCCTAGGCTGGCCCTGAACTCAAAATGATCCTCCAATCTCAGCCTCTTGAGTGTGCCATCATACCCAGATCTGATGATGATAATTTTTATACCATGAGAGGAAGGAAACCTTAAGAGATTATATGAGGAGAAACAAACAAAGAAAATATCAATGAGAAGTGAGAAAATACACAATAAACTAGCAGAAATAAATTTAGAAGATCCTTGGTGATGGAGAACCTGATGAAAAAGGTAAAATAGTACAAAAGCAAAAAGAAATAATTCACACATATTAATGTATGTAAGTATGCAAAACACACACACACATACACACACTCTCAAAAGAAAACAGGCTTTAATGGTAAATTTTACATATAAAAAAGATAGGAAGAAGTTTTTGACGGTATGATGGAAAGGAAAGAAGCAACATGCAGGAAACATAAATGAAAAATAAGAGAAGAGTTAGAAAGACTGAATTAATGAACTAAAAGAAACAAAAAGAGCAAACATGAAATAATCTTTGGAGTAGAAGAACATTTTGTGACATGATAAGGTATTACAAAAGTAAAAGCAATAGCTAGCATTCTGAAGTACTTATAAACACATGCATCCCCCCGTCACCTGTAAAACAAAGAAGACCCAATACTCCTCCTGTGATATGATGATTATTTAAATTGGAGTATAAATTAGTTCAGCATTCTCATCTACCCTTGTCTAATAAATAGGACAGGACGTATAGATCATGCAGGTGGCAGATCAATGGTTGTGGATGGAAACTTCGGAAGATGATCCAGTGGCTTAATTAAATCTCAACTGAGTTAAACTCTTCTGTACCCAGGCATAAGGGGGCCAAAAAATCCAAACTGCCCAATGAATCTGTCATTTTCCTTGTCTTTTATAGGTCCAAAGAGTCAGCAAAACTTTTGTTAAGTTTCCAGAGCATGCTTTTTGGAGTGTATGCAGACTGCTGTGTATTCTGTGTTCCTCTAAGCAGAATGGACATGGGGTAGGTACAGTGTTTGTGTTAAAGGTTCCTAGTTCTATTGCTGCTGATCCCTCAGCTGAGGGACACCTACACCTTTAGACTCAGACACTGCATCCACCACAAAACCTCAATAGTGGATCTCTCTGATCTCATGGTATTTTTTTTTTTTAAACTGAATCACAGTCACCTTTTCCCAGATCCTCTCTAATAATGAGGATGAGTTGTCACTTCTCTCCTGTAGTTAACTCTCAGAACTACAGGGAATTTCTGTATCTGCACAGAATAAGTTATTTCATCCCAAGTCAGTACTCTACTTGATCTACTAAGGAATGGTGCAGAGGTTCTAAGATGACTTCTTAACCCAACCTTCTTTAAATCTGACAAGAAACACTGAGCATTATCACACCCTGAGGCTATATCTCTATCAAATAACAAAGCTTTTCCTTTTTACTACTGCACAGTACAGAAAGATGCTCCTCCCCAGCTAAGCCACAGTTCACTCACTAAGGGCAGTATTTCAGTTAACTGACTCATTTTTCTTATTACCACAGTTTCAGGGGTCCTTCCGGTCGCTAGCTCTCTCAAGATGTTGTCAGAATGTAGCTCCACATCTTTTGTTTTGGGTAATTATTCTGCAGTGACTTCTGAGAGATGCCTCCTACCCACAATCTGCCACAGTCTTCTAGGGTTCCCTTTTACTTTATTTTGACACAAGGCCTCACTAAATTGCACAGCTGGCCTAGAAGTTGTCTTCTTATCTGCATGAGCCACCTGAATAGCTTGGATTATAGGTAAATACCACCACAACTCAACCAGTTTTTTCTTTTCTTTTCTTTTTTTTGTCTGTGTGTGTGTATTTGGTACAAGGTCTCACTATGCAGACTGGACTCACAGTGATCTTTCTGTTTTCAGCCTTCCCAGAGCTAGGATTACAGGTATGTGCCACCACACCCAGACTCTGTCACCCTCAGTGCACCCCAGGTCCCTGAACTTGCCAAAGAAGGCACTTATCCACTGAGCTATCTTGCCAGCCCTCAGCCAGTTTAAGAGGCAAATGTTAACTTTTTAACATTTAGAAGATTATGAAATGGGATTAAATGTTGCCCTAACAATAAAAAATATACAACAGTAAATTAAGAAAGTAAACACAAAGTCACACTTTTTCAAATTGGTTCACAAGAGGCAAAGGATGTTCTTATAGTACTACTAAAAATGTATATATGCAATTAGTCATCAATTATAACTAATGCTATAAAAATAAGTCATATCATTTCTGATTTTTTTTTTTTTTGAGATAGGGTCTTACTATGTAGTTCATGCTGTCCTTGAACTCTATCAGCCCAGGCTGCCCTCAAACTTGCAGCAATCCTATCTCAGCCTCCCAAGTGCTGGAATTACAGATGTGGGCCACCACATCCAGCCATAGACAGATTCCTCAACTGTGTTTAGCTAATAATTTGTCCATTTCAAACAAAGAGGAAGTATTCTAGTTAGAAAAAAAAAATTATACTATACAATAATAAGCAGCAGAAAAAGAAAATCAATAATGCAAAGGAACATTGAGGAAAGGGATGCTAACAAGATAGCATTATTAGGTAGCTCCAATAAATCCATCCTCCTATGGAGACACTGATGCTACAAGGAAATACAGACCAGTTCCCTCTGTGAGAAATCTAGAAAACAATTTAAAGATTCCAACACTGTAGGTTAGTAAGAAACCAGTATCAAGACAAATCCATAACATGCTATTCAGAGAAAACTACTAGATCCTAAGTTCTGCCTAGAAAAGGAAAGACAAAATTGAAACATATATGCAGTGTTCAAAGAACTGCCCAAAGGAATGGCTTCTGTCATGTTTGAAACTAAGCACTGACAGGATCTAAGTGCTGTACTCAGCCACTAAGAATAATATATACTTATACAGTATACCAATATATTTCAATCCATATACTGGATTGAACCAATATATACTCATTCATCATAGTCCCTAAGACCACTCTTAAAGAAGGGAAAAAAACCTGGGCATTCATCCAATATCCAAGATTGCTAAGTTGCTGCTCAAGGCAATGATGGCTATCCCATTTATTCTGAAGCACTGAAAGAAGTGAACACACCCTAGATACCTACCTAGGGGCTGCTGAGAACAAAAGCTAGGAAGCTTGCTGCTGTTGCCGCCGCTCCTACGTAACTCCTGGAATATACGACACAGGATAATACTAGTTGGCAGCCTTTCCCTTGGGAGAGAGGAGAGTATGTATCCAAGAGAGGACACTGCCTATGGTACTTTCTCACCTGCTCAACTAAGAGCATGGGTATGTCTCAGCATATGGTGCTCTAGAACCCTTAAGATTACTAAGAACAAAAGAACTTGCAGCAGTGCCAAAGAATCTGCAATTCTACAGAAAGGCAGCAGAGGGAGCAAGAGATCACATATTCCTAAAAGACTGGGTAATCCTTCAAATTGAGAGTTTACGTCCATAAATCCAAAGATACATTCATGGGCCAGGGAGATGGCTCAGGGAATCCTTGCACCTCCCTGGCAAGCGCAAGGGCCTGAGTTCAATCCCCGGTTCCACCAAAAAAGAAACACACACACACACTAGAATCTCCAACTGGGACAATTGGTAGAGGATTTTTCCTATATGAATCTAGTTCATAAAGTCTGAAACTGATAGCTATTTTTTTAAATGTGGTCCCAATGGTCCCATGATACACAAAGAAACAGGGAAACAGAAAAACTAAAGGAGCCAAAATAAATCTCCAGAAACAAATGCAAAGAAAACTGAAGGATATAAAGTTATCTGAAAATTAATTCAAGTAAATATATACTAAATAAATGTATGTATTTTTAGTATAAAATGTATGCTAAAGGTATTAATGAGCTAAAAGACAAATTCCAAAAATAGTATCAACAGATAGAAATTGTACACACAAAAACAAACAAGAACGATTTTTTTTTTTAATTGTGAGGTAAAAACTACAATAACGAAATTGAGTAATTCACTAGAAGGGTTCAACTGCAGCCCCATTAAAACAAAAGTCCATGAATTTGAAAACATTATATGAAATTATCCAGAGGACAAAAAAGAAGGCAGTGAAAAGACTCATGGACTCCTACAGTAATTACGGTCTCTACTACCATGTAGACCAATTTACTCATTCATTACAGAAATCACTAAAAAATAGAGCCAGAAAGTTTACTTGAGGAAATAATGAATCAACACTTCTGAAATCTGGAGAACAAAATGAACATCCAGATTTAAGAAACCCAAAGCACTTCACTAGGATAAAAGAAACCCATACAGAAACACTTTTTATTTTCTCTTTTTAAACATTTACAGGGTGTACAGGGTCTTACTATGTAGATTGGACTAGCAGTGATCCTCCTGTTTTCAGCCTCCCAAGCGCTGGGATTACAGGCAGGTACCACCATGCCCAGTCTCAATCACTGCCTCAGCATGCCCCACGGGCAGAGCCAGCAAGGCCTGGGGAGGACCCAGAGGGACACATTTTAACCAAATGACTGTCAGAAGTCAAAAACAAAAACACAGAAGAAAAAAAAAAAAAAGGAGGGGGAGGGGGGTCCAGGGAGATGGCTCAGTGGAATAAGGGCTTCCCTGGCAAGCACAAGGGCGTGAGTTCAATCCCCGGTTCTAGCCAATAAAACAACTTTGAAAGCAGCCAAAGAAAAGTAACACACATACAAAGAAACCCTAAAAATACTGTGTCTCAGTAAAAACTTTATATACTACAAGAGAGTCAAATGATGTATTCCACTAAGAAACATAGTGATAAGGGAAAACAATGACAAAAAAAGCTGTAAGACATACATAAGATAAGATGGCAATAGTAAATAACTTAACAAAAAAAGCTACCAACTAAGAAAATTGTATGTAGAAAAACTTTTCTAAAAAGGAAACAAAAGTTTTCCCAAATAAAAGTGAATTCAGCACCACTACACTTGCTTTGCAAAAAATACTAATGGAAATACTTTACATTCAAACAAGGATTCCAGACAGCAACATAAAAGTATAATATCCACTGATACAAATAACTGTATACACACAAATGCAGAATATTGCAGTAATGTAGATTTAAGGGAAAATTATATTAAAATGTCAATCAATACAACTTGAAATTGAACCTCATATGTATAAATTCAACACATCTAATCTACATACAGCAATTTGACAGTTTGTTCAGAAATAGCAGGAATATATTTTGAATTTCCTCTAAAAGGATATCATTTTTCCAACTAGCAAACGGAACAAAATACAAATACGTCTCACACCTGATTTCTCTGCATTGCAATGTATCAGACAGTGCCAATGTGATACTGAGAAGTATAGGCTTTTTGTGTAGGGAGGGAGGGGCAGACAGGTCTCAGTATAGTTCAGGCTTTCCTTGAACTCACTATGTAGCCCAGGTTGGCCTTGAACTCACAGTAATCCTCTGCCTCAGCCTCCCAATTCTCCTGCCTCAGCTCAGTGCTAGAATTACAGGCATGTAACCACCATGTCTGGCAAGTACAGATTCTAACAGACAATTAAGCAATATGGATTCTGGCCTCAGAAGTGGAATTCAATGCTCTTATTAATGCACTTGATAAAGAAAGTTCATTCCCTTTTTCACCTTTTTACATGTAAAAAATACCATTCCTACCCTTTGGAAAAAGCAACATCAAGATGCCATTTTGTAGACAGAAGTAGTCATGTCCAGACATAGAACACATAAATGGTTTGGATTTCCAAACTTCAGAAATGTGAGAAAATAAATTTTTATTCTTTATAAACCACCCATATTCATGCTTTCTACTAAAACAGCACAAAACTAACTAGATATACAGATATATCCCAGAATTAGCTTTACCTATAAAGCTTGAATATACTGCACTAAATTATTGTCCTATTTTTTAAGCTCTAGATTTGCATCCGTCCTAAAACAGAATCATGAACCATAGATAGATAGATAGATAGATAGATAGATAGATAGATAGATAGATAGATAGATAGATAGAGATATTGCAAAATATTCTTGAACATATCTAAATATCAACAGTATTTAAAATTAGAATATCTGTTTCAATCTGCTTGTTTTCCCCTTCCTGTGAGCAGTCAGCTCAAAAAATACAAATGTAATGTTTGCCTAATTTTATATTTGTGAGTCTTTATAGTAGAGAAATCCTTACCAACAGTACAGCTGTCTTCAAGTACCACATCAACATTTCTGTCTCTGTACTCAACCCTGAAGTCGAGCATCCGAGGTTGCCTTTCTACAATCTGCCTGGATGGCAGTACAGGTCGAAATGCTGACGAGGAGGAAGGAGCAGGAGCTGGAGCTGAATGACCTGCTGGATCAAATGCAGGTCCTGGTACGGTCTCGCCACCATAGTCACTAAAATGCAGACATAAAAAAATAAGATTACCATCAACCAAATCATACAGAATATCACTGATGACTGTTCATCCTTGGCTTGTGTACTCTTCCTATGAGTTTACCAACCCATGTGTGAAGGCCAAATTTAAGTTCTACTTCCTCCAGTATACCTTTTTCAGCAACTGAAGGCTGTATTATTCTCTCTCCCATTCTTGACCTTTCATGTCAACAGTGCCATCAGCTGTCATTCATTAGAGTGTACCTTGTGTCTGCTGTAAAATGTTGTTTTAAACTCTAAATTAAAAGGTGTCCTCTCCTTCAATCACTGTCAGAGTCATTATGTGGCAGACTATTTTAAAACTTTATTACCCTTAAACTTTAATTCTACTTATCTCACTCTTGGACTTAAAAGACTTTTATCTAGTTTGCCAATAAAACAAAAAGTACTATAAAGAATTTCCCTTATCTTGTTAACATCAAATCCACAAACTAACTCATGTATGTATTCTCTTTTTTTCCTATAAGATGGAACAGATTTTTTTTGGAGGGTAGGGCTGGCACAGTATGTGGTGCCTAGGATCGAACTGTGGTCCCTGCACCTACCTAAGTAGGCGTTTTAGATGGCTGAACTATCTCACGGCCCTATTTTTCTTCTATACGCAAAACCCAAAATCATCTCATTCGCCTAACACTCTTCCTTTCCAGTATCTTTGACAACTCTTCCAGAATCTTTTGAATAACTTTTAATAGTACCAACCATTGAATTCAAGACCTCATGCTTGCAGGCACCATGCAGCTGAGCTATACTGCAGCCCTGAATAGCATTTAAACACATTCTAATCCTTGCCTTCTTAAAATATAAAATTTGTGGCTCTGCCTACCTAATAGTTGTCTCATTTGCAAAACGAGAAAATAATTCTATTTTAACAATGCATGATACTTAGTAAGATCTCAACTCAGTATCTATAGAGAGCCCTTCCTGGTACTCTTCTCAGTCCAGAAAGTTTTTCTTTATAATCCCATGGATAAAGTTATCAAGTTAATTCCAATCTACCACTTCCAGTATAACTCATGGCCAAGAATAAAGACACTAAGGTATATTTGTAGTTTTGGGGCACCAAGTGGTCAGTCCAGCCAAGGTGATGGCTATCTGGAACAAAGGCCTCCACCCAGGGCCCAACCCAGGTTTTATTCAGTCATGAAGGAGGAGTGGCTTTAGGATGAGTGACTGAGAATAGCAGGAAGTAGATGAGTACTATGAATTGGGCTAGGCAGGAGGCCTGTATTTACCTTTGCAATATGGAGAGAGGATATGCAGAGAGTAATCTGCATTACACAACTGAGATACTATCTAATGTTTTGGGATCCAGTGCTACAGCTCTGATATGTAATCTTTCAAGCCCCAGGAAGTCAGAGCCTCTATCTCAAGGCTTGGTCCCAGCCAACAGTGTAGAACACTAGTTCTTCCTCCTGTCTAGACCCACCTCATATTAAAGAGAAGCAGGTGGGGGTTTTCAGGAAAGCATGCCTGTAGCCTTCAAAGACTACCACCAGCATCTTGGCTAGACCTGTATGCATTGCTTAAAGCCAGGAAGGGACAAGGAAAAGTCATAGCCAGATCTGTATGTATCAATAGATAGAAACAGGGTCAGGCACAGCCAAAATGGAGCCAACTACTCTTCTTTCAAGCCAGGTTAACCCAGATGGTCCTCCACAAGTCTGTCCAACGCTTAACTCATTAATGTTTCCTCATCCTGATCTCACTCCATTATTCCTAGTATCAGGAACCCAAGCCAGAAATCTGTGTTATTACCCTTGATTACTCCTCTTTCTACCTCCACCTCTAATCAAGCCTGTCGATATTATTTAGTAAAATTTTTTTTAATGCATTTAGTACAGCATCTAGAGTATCTCACTATACAGATCCAACTCGGAATGACCCTCCTGTTTTCAACCTCTCAAACACTGGGATTACAGGTGCATATGCCACCACACCCAGTCTCAATTGCTGTCTCAGTGCACCCTGGGGGCAGGGCCAGCAAGGTACTCCAGGGATCAAACCCCAGGATCGAACCACACAGGGGATCAAACCCCAGTCCCTGCACCTGTCTAAGCAGTCCCTTTAATCCACTGAGCTATCTGGCCAGCCCCCACTAAATATCTTCTGAATATAATTGCTACTGTTCTCTGCAGCTGCCTCCCTAACACCCCTAAAAATCACCTCTTACACAAACTAATATGAAACAGTTTGCATTATAATCCAACTAATCTCTTAATAGATTCTTCTGTTTCCTCGAACACCACCCATGCCCTTTCTACAGCAAAATTAAAGATATAAATGTCTTCATATCATTTTCTCCTTCCATCTCTCAATTACTTTCCTTTGCCTTTTGACAAAATGGCCTATGAAGCTCTGTATAACCAAAATGCAATCTACCCTCCCATCCTGGTCTTATACCATGGTAATACATCTCTATCCTAGTAGGTACAACAGCCTTCATTTCATGTTTCATCTTGACTCTTTTCAATTCATAGGACATACAATCTATGCATTTAAGGAATACTCTTTTCCTCCCCCAACTCATTCTCACTTCTACCTTCCTTGTAGCTAATTATACTCACTCTTCATATTTCAGGTTATTTTTCAACTAAGTCTAGAGACTAAGACTTAAGTCCCCACCACAAGCAATAACTGTAAAATTAAATCATCATTTGGCACCTATTTTCCCACTAGACTGTAAGTTCTACCAGAACAGTTGTGTTTTTAATGACTGCATCCTCTATGGTGAGTTCCAGATTTTACATATAGAAGACAGCCAAATATTTGCCAGACTAATTAATAGAGAAAAACTACTTAAAACATTGGCATTTCCATAGCGTAACTATAATATAATATTATAATATATTATAACCTGTCCCCCGTCAATGGGGAAGGAAGTAGGAGGGAATACAAGGAGTAATTCATTTGCAACATCATTTTGCATCTATCTTCCACCACTACCAGGACTCAAGACCAGCTCTAAAACATCTACTCCCCCTAAATTTAAGGAAGAACAATGGGCTAGAAATCTACATAAGAACAGTAATAATCAAGTCAAGTCAAGCACTGTTCTTACAAGTAAGCTGGAAAAAGTCACTAAAGTTTGCCACAAAGCAGTCTAAGTAAAGAGATCAATTTTATTGTTGCTTTACTCTAAATACATATTTCTATAGTCTATTCTGTGGTACTGAGGCTGACAACCTACAAAACTTTATTTTTCTTTACTAGATGATTCCTCATTAAGTTCTGCTGATAAGGGAATTAGGAGATTAATAGGAAGGTAGTAGACAAGATTTCCTTCTTCCTGTTTGCGTGCATTTCCATAAACATCACTTATAGGCTCTAGCCCTCTCCCTGCCTTTTTCATTTTCTTGTTGTTCTTCTCTGTTTCTTTTGGTGTGCTTATCGCCAGCTTCTTCATATTCACTCAGATACCAGTCACAGCTGGTATTCACAATGTGAATTCATATATCTGATCCCAGCTTCATGGATTCCCTCTGAGCTTCACAGTTCTGTTAACCCCACTGCCCTAAACTGAAAACTGGTAACCTCTTGCAGCAATTGTTAGAACTGGATTTCCTCAGTCTTGCTTTTTTGACTGTGTAACCAACCTTACATTAAAGTTCCTCTATTGAAATACCTAAACCCTGACTGGATCCTGACCTACGGAAAAGGTTCCAGGAAAGATATCTCCAAAGATGGCATTCAGAAACTGGTCTGATTATGTCCCTAACCTTCAATTCATTGCTATCTCCCTGTCAACAGAAAACAGTACACTGGTGATCCATGCCACTCATGTATTTATTAGCTAAATTATTTGTGGTTAGTTATGACAACACATCTATTTAGACAAGGGCATGAGACATCCAAATGATGAATCGACTTAATTATTTTGATGGTAAAAATGACAAAAAGGACTAAAGGATGGTTTCTTCTGACAGCAATGGGGAGCTTACAGAAGAAAATGACACACAGGGCTGGGGAGATGGCTCAGTGGAATAAGCACTTCTCTGGCAAGTGCACGGGCCTGAGTTCAATCCCTGATTCTGCCAGAAAGAGAAAGAGAGAGAGACAGAGACAGAGAAAATGACATACAAAGTCATGATACACAACTGCAAAGTTACAGATATGGCCCTTTAAAAAAGAATTTGTTATATCTTCTACCAATATACATGACCCACCACAAGGTTAATACTGAAGGTTGCAGAAGTATAGAGAAAGTTGAATAAACAATAGTATGTGTCTTTCATGAAAATTAAGGTACTATATTAGAAGCCTAAGGTAAAGTGCTCTGGTTGGACTCAGATAAAAGCTAGAATTCTGAACCCCTAGAATTTCTGTGTGTCTTTTATAAACAGAAATAACTCCTCCTATAACTAAAGAGGCTAGCCTCTGCTTGTTTGAAAATTCTAATACTCTTACTTAGGACAGCTGCCTTGAAGGGGGATGCTTATACTCAGACCTAGCCCTTCCATTCCTATTACCTCTAAAATCATATCTAGTCATACATTAAAAGTATAGAGCCTTAACCAAAAAAGAGATTATTTATATCTAAAACTAATTATAGCATTTTGATAAATTATGCTGGGAAAATTCCTACAAATAGATACAGAAATAAACTTCAAGTGTGTTTGACGAAAAGAGTTTTGATAAGACATAATATGTTAGCTTAAGAAACTCTAAGTACCTTTAATTGGCTAAATAAAACTTAAGTCTCAAAAGACTCTACACTTCAGTGTAATCTAGAAGAAATCCAAATGTTTAAAGAAACATAAATGCTAGAATGGGTTTGCAATATATAACCTGTGTATGCACATACCTTGTAAGGTCATGGAGAACACTACATGAAAGCATAAAAAAATACATTAGTAACAGAATCTATAGCTTGAAAAAGCTCTTAATAGTAGCTGTTTCTGTGAAATGACACCACTGAGACTTCTTAATAAGCATGATGAGATCTCAAGATGGTAGAGGTCAAATAGCAAAATACAGTAAGAAAAGGATTTGGAAAATTACATTAATAGACAAAAGGAGCAATCAGAAGATTCCAACTTGCAGAGATCTTTGTACGTGCTTAACTGAATATGGTACTTCTAAGGAACAAAATTAAACACCAGGCCATTAAAGTATTATTTGATCTATAGCTGTAGAACTTAGACCTGGAAACCTAAATCCTAACTTCAGTAACCAAAATAGAAAGTCAGATTTACTCCCAGTGCTTCTCAACACATGTTGGTTCACAGATATAAAAGCTCTGGGTTAAATGAGCAACCTAGGGGAGATGGCTCAGTAGAATAAGCGCTTGCCTGGCAAGTGCACGGGTCTAAGTTCAATCTCTGGTTCTGCAAAAAAAAAAAAAAGATAAATGAGCAATCTAGTCCACCACAAAGATCAAGATAAAACAGAGTCATATGTGTGTATTATAATATTTCTAAGAAATTCCCCATGAGACCTCTTACCTATTATTACCTATCTATCGATAAAGGGGAAATATTCAAGTTTTTAGGGAATTCTAAATCTGAAATTAAGCTAATGCTTTTGGATTTCATAAAAGTGTAAGATTACAGCATAAAATAAAGCTTTGTCCCTCTGACCCACTGCAGGTTCAATCAACGTAATGGCAGGCGATTACTCCCTCAAGCCTTGACTTAAAACAGAAAAAGGCACTCAGTGACTGATACAGAGCCTACATAATTATACTGGTTTCCCAGCCCATGGAGTTAGGGTGATGTGACCTTGTACAACTTTTTATACTCTATACTGATTTGTAAGTATTATGACAAACGTTTTGCTTTCACCAGAATATAGAATATGTTTTCACTGTCTTTTCCTAGCAATTATGCCAATTCCCCTGCTTATTGTCATAAAACACTTGTCTGGAGAGATCCTGGTCACCTAGATGTTCTATCAAATAACAAGACATTGATTATAATGAGGACTGAAAACTAATAAAGAACAGAAATCGTAAGTACTTGGATGCTTTAATATGGCAAATGCAGGCTAATATTAGCATATATACCTTGATAAATTTTAGGGGATCCAGGAATGAAAACCAAACCAGGAGGAAAGGTTTGTTGCCTTGCACTTCTCATCAATAACAAAGAGACAACTAAGTCAAAAAAGAAAAAATTTATACTAGAAAGAGAAAAGTTAGACATGTACAATACATTGGCACCAGTCTAATTGGTCTGAATCAAAGATATGCCTGACAAACAGTAGTGAAACAAAAGCCTGCTGATAGAAGGTTGGACCACAGGGCAACCATTTAGAAAAAGATTAAGGCATAAATCTTACTTGAATCATGAACAAAAGTTAATGGCCTGAACAGCAATTGAGAATTTAAAAATCAGAAAACTGGATAAAGTAAGTCTAGGAAAGAGATACTAAGAATCCTTTAAAATGGACACAGAATATGAACATATTTGTTTTTTAGGTGAACATTCCCTATAAACTGCCCACTGGGGGGGTGGGGGGGGAATTATTCATAAAAATAGAAAAACAACGGTATGGAAGCCTATGTATGAAGAAATCTATTTAGATCGAAACTTCAACTAATGGAAGTATTTTTATCCTTACTCGGCTTTCTTCTACAAACCACTAAGGCCCTTGGAAGACTACGAACAAAAAGCAAACTAAACAGAACTTTGCACTTGTTTATTTCAATTTTAAAAGACTATTCATGACAAAATCTTTGGATACCTGCTACAAAAATCCATTTATTTTAGAGATAAACTTGTGATCAATTCAGACTTTTAAATGTACATTTCTTTTCTGAACCAGAAAATCTGAAAATTTCTATATAAAAGGTATAATAATCAAGGTCAAATCTCATCTTTTCTTGATGTTCTAAATTATCAAACAATGAATGAAGAACATACTGTTCACGTTTATGGGCTTTAAACAAGTTGATCATTACCATCCAGTGAATGCCTCCAACAATATTGTTAATTTTATAAAGTTTATTTATTTAAAAAAGAGCACTTTCTTTCTAAAAAAAATAATAATAACTTCCCAAAAAATAGTTTCATATGAGGCGCTGGACAATACATTGAATAAATAAAACATTAGGAGTAGTAAATATACAGGCATATATCTGATGTTTATGACTGAATGGTTTGTATTTATGACTGCATAAACTATACATACATATCATGCATATACTGCATTAGCAGTATACTGTCAAATGAAAAGAGCCTTGCAGAAAGAGGCAAAAGACATGCCTATATTCCTGAATATATCATCATCATCATCATCATCGTATTTTCTCATCAAATCACTGCATTATACTTTATTATCTCTACCTATAAAACTATTATCTATAAATAAAGATAATAATGTCTGCCTTTACCAGCTAGCTTACAGCTAAAAACAAAATTTTGGGAAAAGACATATATATGAGAGACACAGCTTAATTCAACATTTTTACCCAAAGGTATGTCATGCTTACTAATGTATAGAAGAATAGAGCATGGCTTTTCAAAGGAGAAAGTGGACAAGCCCATGTAAATTCTGAACTTTCTCATCTGTGAGATACATATATTTCCTTTTTAAGGGTCGTATTTAGTATTAAATGAGGAAAAACATCAGCTATTTAGCATAGTATCTTAAGCATTAAAAAATGTTGGTTTGTTTCCTTGGACTTTATACATTCATAAACAACAACAACAACAACAAAAACACAGTCCCTTGTTCCCCCCCCCAAAAAAAAAAAACTGAGCTACTTTAAACTGCATATAACTATTAGAATATTTTAGACTCTCTAGTCAAAAGAAGTATTAGCACCTCTATCAATGCTGTGGTTATTTAATTATTACCTATCAAAAATTTTGTTCAATATTCTAAGAATATTATACAATACAGTATTTTCTTTAGAGTATTTGGCATCTCTTTTCTCTATTAAGGTACTAACAAATTAAGAATCATTTATGCATGCAGACTATATTCAAAGTTATAAAAATTAGACATACAAAATAATGATCTTTATAATGCCTACATATGCCACTCCTAGCTTTTGTTTTTTTGGTAGAACTGGGGATTGAACTCAGGCCCTTGAGCTTGCCACTGAGCCATCTCCCAGCTCCTATGTATCTTCTTTCAGTAGTAAATCTATGAATAATTACAAAGATACCTTTTATTTTCCTCTAGTCACTGGACACAAAATAACTTTCAATTATGTCAAATTCACAATGATTTCAAAGCTAATGAAAGAAAAGTTTCATTAGTTGAAGACACTAGAAATAGTTGAAGACACTAGATGTAACTGATTTTGCTACACAAGCATGAATTATTCCTTTAATTTAAAAGAAGCAAATAAAAGCAATGCAAACCCACTCTAGTCAAATTTAAATCCAAAAGATCACAGTAAATATAGTATCAAAAGCAATTATTACTGATGTTTAGTCATAAAACTTAGTAAGCAAAAAGCATTATCTGTAATGAAAGAGATGGAACGTTTCAAGAGGAAACGGAATTTCTATAGGTCACTCAAAGCAAATGCTATCCTTACAAGATGTATCTAGTATGTATTCATAACCCAGCAGCCAAATCCACAAGAGTTTAGCACAGAAAAAATTCTGGCACAAGCACTCTGATACTTTCTAAACTATGAAATTTTTAGATGAGCGTGAAAAAGTATCTGGTTTGCTTTCTAGTTAATATCTTTAATATAACTAAGAGCTTTCAAACAAAGGAAACAAAAAGCTGGCTGCAGACTTTGGAAATCAGCTACATTTACTCTGAACAAAACCTCTTGAAACAACTTTTAAAGAGACAGTGGAGTATATATGCTTCACCTTAAAAAAAATTGATCATTAAGCTTGGTGAGATACCCAACAGAATCTTGCTTCCTTCCTTAGTATGCAGTTTCCTATGAAGTATATTTCACAATTCAGTATGAATTTTTCAATGTTGTTGCAATGGCATTTTTTCTAGTCTGTGTTTATTTCTAGTCTGCTGTTTCTGTTTGCTTCTTCTGCACTTAAGCAGATCATGCTTCAGTAACTTAAGAAATCCCAGCCACCAAAAACTCAAGCCAAAGTTTGAATTGTGTGTGGGAGGGTGTCAAGTAAGTAAACTATAACTTGGAAAGAAGAATGCTTTCACCTCTTATGACTTCATAGTATGTTCTTTTAATCCAAAATCAGAATCTACAATTTTAAATTATTAATTTATTTTTAACTTAAAGATGTTTTCCTACCTGGTTTTGTGCTGGTTGGTCTTAATCAAAATGGTTGTAATTACTTACTGTCCTTATAAACTTCACTTTTTTATATGCTCATGAAACACTTTTTGGTTCCTGTATGTATTGATGCAGAGTCTTGTCTACTTCCGTTCACATTTTTTACTTTTATCTGTGTTATCTATAGCTTTAGTGATTTTATCCAAGGAGAAGATTTTTTTTTAAGCTGTTTTTAAATGTCTGTTGGAGGGAGGAGTTAGGTATAACTTTGCTGTTCATAATGAGATTCTATTGGAAGGAAATATGAATTGATGTTGTTTTGCTTATAAACTACATTAGGTTTTGTCTTGTTAATGTGAACTGTTGTCATTTCTTCTCTGCAGGAAAAAAAAAAAAAAAAGATGTTTTCACTGTTTCAGTTTTCTTGGCCTCATATTCCAAATTTTACCTTCGGGCAAAGACACAAACCAACTAAAGTCAGTCTACATGTTACCACTGGACATTTCAGACAAAATAGGTCGATGTTCTGGGAAGTCTCATAAGTAAAGATTTATTTAACTGTTGAAAGTTATCATGTGATTTAGAAACCAAAATAGGGAGACAGGGGATTCAAAGTTAAGCTTGAAGATACAGCCCAAAGAGATGATAGTCATATTCTGTGCCTGCTGAGCATATCTCATTTTCTTACTCCCAATCAATGGCTTAAAAGGATTCAGTTCCCTCCATCCCGTGAACTAAAAAAAAAAAAAAAGCTCTTGAGAAGCTTTCTTAAAATTAAAATCAAACATGTTAAAATATAGTATTACGCAATGTGAAAACAAATATTTGTAGTAAAAGTTGTAGACTTGAGAGTATAATTAACAAAAATTATCAAAAAACAATGATTATATTAATAAACTTAATATAAGTTCAAATACTCAACTAAAAAGTGAAATAAAAACTAACAACTTTTTCCTTTTCCCCTCTGCCAAATTGTCATCTTCTATTAAGCCATTACAACATACCTTTGGAGAATGCCATTTTCTTGGGGTATTACACCATTGATAGCTGCCTGCAAATAAGAAACAATGATCATTTAAAGAAAAAGCTAGCTTTCCAAGGAGAATGAGTAACATTATAAAGAGAAATAAGTACACTTCAAAGTATTTGTATACATGTTATACTAAATATTTAAACACAATATTGTTTCCTTAACAATGTAAAACATTCTCTATTAAATGGCAATTTCTTTATAACAAAACATTATCTTCAAAAATTTTTAAACATGCATTGGGCATATATTACAATCAGACCCTGAGTCACAAAAAGGATAACTCCACAATCCACACTCTAGCAAACTCATAAGCAATGTTTAAGGATATTAAAACAAGCCAGTACCTTCAACTAATCATTTTAACATGTTTTCCTTCATCAGATTGAAAAAAACAATATATACAAGTCACAAATAAGAATCTCCATGAGAATACAAAAATTAGCTTAAGAATAAAATTCATTCTTTCCTGTTACAATCAGTAATCTTAGTGGAGAAAAAATACTGAGAACTGAAGAATGAAGAGGCAAAAGTTATCTGATAAACCTCAGACCATAAGCCTATCAGGTCACAAAAAGAAGCAGTATTACAGAAAAAGTTCTCTTATATAAAATGTTCCTGGTCTCTAACAAGTCACCAACTTGCAAGAATATAAGACAGATATGACATGCCATGGATGTTTATGAAGGCTACTAAGAGGCAGCCTGTTACTTCATGGACTGTGGACAACTGGCTGTTGAATGTCTCTGAAAACGACTGAGCACAATCTTTCCCAACTCTTTCTTTGTACCATACCAATTTTTATTCCCCTTCCCTTGCACATCCACATAAATGTGAAAACAAGAAAAAAACTACAACATTTAATACTGATTCAATGATTTATCAGCTACCTGGAAATCAACTGCCAAAAGGAGTTTGTTTATGTTGTGAAACATTAACTATTCGGCAGAGGTGGATCAAGTTTACAGTGGTGTAACAGTGAACAAAAAGCAGAATATGAAATACTTGTTATAAATTTTGTGAACTATAATATTCCATTGACAAATTCCAAATAAATTACAGATAAATGAGGACTGAGGATACCAATACTGATTGATGGCTTATAAAAAAAACTGCAGCAGCCAAAGCCCAGGCCCAGCAAGTGTGTGGGAGAGCTTACGCGCTCCCCTGTGCCTGATGGACCCCTTCAAACCCAGTCCAAGCTTGGTGTGTGAATGAGATTGTCAGCCATACTCTCACGACCCCTCCAGACGCAGACCAGGCCCTGTGAATGTGTGCGAGACCTTTCGTGCTCCCCTGCACCAGCAAGTCCCTCCGGACACAGCCTAAGCCCAGTGTGTGAGACCTTCAGCTGTGCTCTCGGGACCCTTCTGAACCCCTCCAGAACCAGCCCAAGCCAGGGGAGTGAAAACTTCCACTGCGCTCTTGGCACCCCTCCAGACACAGCCCAAGCCCAAGCCTGCCAACTGTGGAGGAAAGCTTCCACACTCCCTTTCACCCACCGGACCCCTTGAGACCCAGCCCAGGCCCATTTATGAGTGAGTCCTACTGTCATGCTCTCTGGACCTCTCCAAACCCAGCCCATACCTGGCATACAAGCCTGGTGTGAAACTCTCCAGCTGAAGTTGCTGCAGAGAGGCTAGGGGCCAGAACCACCTAGCTAATCCAGGAGCAGAACATCTTACCAGAAGGGCACAACAGGTCCACTTCCAAGGGCTATGGCAGGAATAAGCAGAGCACAGCAGCCAGGCCCAAGCCAGGAACAACAGGATGAATCCAAACTTCTTAGATCTGCAGCCAGTAAGCTGAGACACTTTGCTAGACTCAGATCTATAAAAGCATCCTCCCTCTTTCTCTCTTGACTAAGAGAGGGGGCAAAAGATAACCAGGGTGAACTATGCTGCATGGAAAACACCAGGTACATCAAGGGGAGGCGATCAGACAGAACTTAGCAGAAATAACTTAAACACAGATTCCCAATTTAGTATCTGCTTACCTATATACACATAATGATTGCTCGAACTATCCAAAATACAAACCCATTCATTATAAAACCTTATCAACTGCAAAATATCGTTACCCATTATTAGTGTCCCTTATTGTAGTTCTGTAAATACAAAACTATAACTGTGTTAATCATATAATCTCTCTTAGGTAAGAACGTCAGTAGGTGCGAAGGTTATAATTGCACCAAAGCAATACAAAATGACAGAGAAGAGCAAAATGCAATCTCAGGCCCCAAGCCATCCTAGAACAAGTGCAGAAGACAATAGCACAGAAAAAATTGGGAATCACACAGATGAAATGTCTCAATTAATAGTAGCTAAAGTAAAGAAACAACTACAGAAAAGTATAGAGGAACTCAGATCAGAAATAATCTCTAAATTAACAGTGACTGATGTAAAGAATAACTGCAGAAACATAAAGAAGAAATCAGATCAGAAATAATCTCTGAAATAAAAAAAGGATAACTATAATGAAAGAATACCTACTTGTCAAGAAGATACTGATAAAAAATAAAGATTAGAAAAATGATGAAATCATGGAATGAGCAATATAGGAAAGAAACAGATTGTATGAAGTAGAGTCAAAGAGATAAAGAGGATCTTAAAATCTCAATCATAAAATTGCAAAAATGTTTGAGTAAAAATGAACATAAGAGTTTCAGATCTTGAAGACACCATCACAGCTAGTGAAAAGGTAAGAAAAGATCTCTTAAAAACTAGGATGCAAGAAAAAAATAATTCATCACCTGGAACACAATGCAAAGATAAAATGCAAAACTCTCAAGTTTGATGGAGAAGTGAAATACTTCCATGACAAAGAACAACTAAAGCATTTCATGAAGACAAAGCCAACCCTACACAGACTATTAAGAATGTTCTAGAGAAGGACCAAAATGATCAGAACTCCACAAACAAGAACAGAAGAAACCCATTAAATGGAGCAAACAAACATAGGACAGAAAGCAATAAACAACAACAGGTGAATGATATGTCAATCATAAGTCAATACATTTCAATTATACTAATCAACATAAATGGACTCAATTCACCAATTAAAAGAAATAGACTGGCACAGTGGATTAGAAAACAAAATCCAAAAATATACTGTATACAAGAAACACAATTAACTCAAAGATATTCATAAGCTGAAAGTCGATGGATTGAAAACAATACTACATGCTCCAGCACTCAGAAAAAAAGCAGGGGAAACAATCCTGTTCTCAGAGAATCTCAAGAATGATCAAATGAAATAAAGAAGGCCGCTATGTACTGGTGAAGGGAAAAATTTAAGAGGAAGAGGTAACATTCAGAAATATGTATGCACCAAACACAGGAGCACCCAACTACATAAGACAAATCTTAATGGACATGAAAAATCTAATATCCAATACCACAATCTTAACAGGAGACCTTAATAACCCCTTATCCCAAACAGGTTGAGCAGACAAAAAATTAGCAAAGAAGTAGCAGAACTGAACCAGAGCTTGAAACAAATGGACTTGGTGGACATATATATCTTTCCACCTGATCACAGCTGAATACACATTTTTTTCAGCTGCATATGGGTGATTTTCTAAAATAGACCACATACTAGTCCATAGTTCATGCTTAAGTATATGCAAGAAAACAGAAATTATCCCATGCATGCACCAAAACAGAGTTCCTCTATATTTTTCTGTAGTTGTTTCTTTACTTTAGCCACTATTAATTGAGACATTTCAGCTGTGTGATTCCCAATTTCTTCTGTGCTAGGTGCAGAAAAAAGAATTATCCCATGCATATTATCTGACGACAGTGCAATGAAACTGGAAATAAACGGCGAAAGAAACCAGAAAAACCCCATAAACACAAGGAAATTAAACACCACCCTACTCAGCAACAAATGGGTCACAGATGAAATTAAACAGGAAGATGAACAATATCTACAATTCAGTTAAAAGTCAAGCACAACTTACTGGAACTTGAGGGATGAGATGAAAGCAGAGGGGAACTTGTAACTGTGAACTCACACATTAGGAAAACAGAATAGGAACAAATAAACACCCTAATGCTGACCTCCAACATCTAGAAAAGGAAGAGAAAACCAAACCTAAAGCACAAAGACAGGAAGAAATCTTAAAGATTAAAACAGAAGTTAATTCAATTGAGACAATGAAAACAGTTCAAAGAACGAACCAAAAAAACGGGTTCTTTGAAAGACTAAATAAAATTGATAAGCCCCTAGCTAACCTCATCAAAAAGAGGAAAGAAAAAAATTAAAATACAAGAAATAAGGAATGAAAAGGGTGTTATCACCACAGACCCAGTGGAAATTCACAAGATTATCAATAGCTAATTTGAGAATCTTTACTCTCAAAGAGTGGAAGAGACAGAAGAAATTAAGAGAGTCGTAGAAAGATACAAATTAACAAAACTGAATTAAGAAGACATAAGAACTCTCAATAACCCAGTAACAGCCAATGACATACAAAACGTAATACCGGGAAAAAAAAAAAAAAGCAAACCCTGCTGACAAAGAAAAGTCCAGGTCCTGATGGATTCACAGCTGAATTCTACAAGAACTTTACAGAAGATGAAATCCCCACACTCCTCAAACACTTCAGTGAAATTGCAAAGAAAGCAATCCTCCCAAAATCATTACTGGAGGCAAGTATTACACAGACAGCAAAACCAGGGAAAGACAAAATTAAAAAAGAAAACTACAGGTCAATCTCCCTCATGAACATGGATGTAAAAAATCCTCAATGAAATACTAGCAAATAGAATACAGCAAATCATCAAGGAGATTAACATCATGATCGGGTAAGATTCATCCCAGGGATGCAAGTATGGTTCAATATTTGAAAATCTATTAATGTAATACACTATATCAATAGAGCCAAACAAAAACGGCATGATCATCTCAAATGATGCAGAAAAGGCTTTTGACAAAGTCCGGCACTCACTCATGTTCAAAGTCCTACAGAAGGAGACCCGGGTCGCTACGTCCTGTGCTGCGGCGTGCTTTTTAAGCGTTCTAGGGGATCCTTTCTCAGGACCTAGAGACGGCTGTGCGGTCGGGGGTTTTGGTGGCCTGTTGGGGGATTTGTGACGCCTCCCTTCTGTGGTCGGAAAGACTCGGCCCCACCTCAGCCTTGGGGTCTCTGCCCGGCTCTGGGCTTTGAGCAGTGTCAGGAAAGCTGGAGACGGTGGCGCCTTTGCTCAAGGAAGCAGTCAGCTCGAGTCTCCTCTTCGCGACGTAAAGCAAGATTTCATTTCCAAGATGGAAAACCCATCGGACCCTGCTGTGATTCTCCCCAGCACTCCACAGGCCTGTGCGAATCCACCATCTCCCTATACAAGTAGCTCACGGAAAGCGCCCATGAGTGCAACACTTAAAGAAAGATTAAAGAAAACAAGATTTTCATTTAATTCTCCTTGCAGTGTAGTAAAACGTCTTAAAATAGAGAATGAAGAAAATTATCAGACTTTTTCAGAGAAACCAGCATCTTCAACAGAAGAAAACTGTGCAGAGTTTCAAGAAAGTTTTAAACACATAGATAGTGAATCTGAAGAGCAGACATACTTGAAAAGTACTTGCGAGAACATCAGTGTGTGCG
>PVKA01033745.1:0-24086 GCA_004027165.1 Ctenomys sociabilis | reverse complement strand
CAGGTATAAAAAATAAGATACACAAACAGCTACACTCTTAATTTACTGATAAGAGACATACGGTATAATAATGTCTGTAAGTATAATATCATGTGTGCACCTTCTATGATACCAAAACATTATGAAAACAGTTTGCAATGTATTAATTTATCAAATCCATCTTGTCAAGGTATCTTAAAACTATCTCATTGATATTTGTACTTTAATAAAACAAAAATAAAAATAAAAAAAAGAAAAAAAATTACACTGAGATTTCATCATTCCATCAAGAATATCAGTTGTCAAGGAATCAAGCAATAACAAAAGCTGGAGGGGCTGTGGAGAAAAAGGAACCCTTCTCCACAGCTGATGGGAATGCAGACTGGTGTGACTGCTGTGGGAACACCCAATTTCCTTCTCAGTATCTTCTTCAAAGAGTTAAGGCATCATACTGCAGCAGCATATGCACATCCATGTCTATAGCAGCTCAGCTTGTAACAGCTAAATCTTGGAAACAGCCCAAAAGCCCATCAACCAATGAATGGGCAAAGAAGATGCAGTGTTTTTACACAGTGGAGCACTACTCTGTTATATGAAGGATAAACTTGAGGCATTTTGGGCAAATGGATGCATTTTGCGACTGAACTCTTAAGCAAAATAAGGTAACACACATGTGTACATATCCCATTTCTATGGTGTGAGAATCCAAAATAGGGACCAAAATGTATAATGCATATTGAAAATGGGAAGAAAATGTTCAAAGGGGGAAGGAAACAAAGGAAGGCAGAGGGTAAAGTGGGAAGGGGTCTCAGTGAATTTCTTCTCATTGCTGAGACAAAACACCTGATGCCCCGAATGAAGGAAGTAAATGTTTATTCGGAAGTTCGGAGTGTGGAGGTTTCAGTCCATATACAGCTGGCACCAAGGCAGCGTAGCTCATGGCACAGGGTAGCAGCTCCTGGACGCAGAAAGCAGCAAAGCAGCAGGAGCAGAGGGAGGAGCAAAGAGACTGAGCCTCTTTCCCTCCCTTATATTTTATACAGGCTGCCTCCCTGGGTGGGAGTAGCACTCGCACCCACAATCCCAGCATTGGACCATGGGTCAATCACAGACTCTAGAAGCCACCCATAACTAATGAGGCTTTGGGGAGACATCTAGACACAGATGGGAGAAGATAAAAGGAGAATAAGAGCAAAAATGTGGCAACAAAGATTTCAGAAATAAGGAAGGGGAGAGTAGTTAGATGGGGGGGGGGAGAGGAAATGGGGGAAGCAGCACCAGGACGCACCGTGCACATTTCAGATTCCCTGTGTTGAATGTGATCATCTTGTATATCTAAAACGTACCAGTAGAAAAGAACGTTACTCATTTTATCAGCACACTACTTCTGCTTTAACATTTAGATCTTATGCCCCCTTTGATTTTAACCTAGTGCATGGCGATAGACATGGGTCTCGATTCAGGCCTCTCCACATGAAGACCCAGTTGTCCCGCCGCCCCTTAACAAGGAGGCTAGCTTCGTACCAATATGCGTTTTTGATGCCCTTGCAAAAGACTGGATAGTTAGTTGTACATGCCTAGGATTTTAACCCAATACGCAGCTCAGGGTGCTGGAAAAATAGGAGCAACCGAAACACAAACCTTAAAGCATGTTTACGACAAGCTGCATAGCTTGTTTTCTTTTGAATCAGTCCAGCCTTGCCGCATTCCTTGCTGCGACCCTCCCATCTCGTCGCCATATGTACTGCCCTTCTACCTCCCTCAGGCCTCTTCTCTGAGGTCACATTGCAGGCAGAATGCCCTTCTGTGACCAGTGTAAAATAAGTAAGCCCAGTAGATGATAATGCAAGTTAAATTCTGCTCCTTATGTGAAAGTTGAGTATTGTTTATTTGTACAGCTATTCACTTAAGTTTTACTTTAAAGATGGAAATATTTTTAAATATTTAACTGGCAACTAATGTGAGAGACATAAAGTCAGCAAACTTCTCATAATTCTGGCTGCCTCTCTGTTTTCATAAGGCTTTATTAGACCCACCTGCATGCATCACATACTTGTTGAGTATGATTGCTCTTGTGCTGGGAGAGTGGAGTTGAGCAGTGGTCACTGAGATATCATTGCCAAGAAAGCCTAACATTAGCATCTGGCTCTTAAAATTATGTTTTTCCTAAAACTTATTATAGAACTCTTAGGAAATCTTAGTTATTACTTAGAGAGTGACGTCAAAATTTATAAATGTGCATGCTTATCAACAGCAGTATGCTTTACATAAGGCATAACCTTTGCTTGGAGCTACTGGAGTCACTGGAGATTCTACATTAAGTACAGCAGCCGGATAACTAAGCTTATGGAGCACACAATTTTCTGGGGAGACCCAGATGTAGGGACAAATCTGATTTATTATTTATTTATTTATTTATTTATTTATTTATTTATTTATTTATTGTGGTACCAGGGATTGAACTCAGGGCCTTGCGCTTGCCAGGCAGGCTCTTATTCTACTGAGCTATCTCCCCAGCCACATATTTTAATGCATTTTATGCATCCACAGGCTTCAAGAAATTATGTACAAAATATGCATTGAAGTATATTGGGCGTGTGTGCCCTCACCTGCAAAGCCATACCCACCCACCAGGGAAACCAAAATTATTCATTTCTTGTCTATTTTTCACACAAAGTCTTTATATTCATATAAGAAAACATAAATTTAGATTATTGGCCCATATTTTACAGAAAAGTAACAACTATACAACTCTTGCAACTTATTTTTTCACTTGACATTCCAAGTTGAAGAGATTTCCACATCAGTACATGGAGATCTGTCTTGGTCTTTTTTTTTTTTTTTCTTGTAATACATTTGTACTGCTAAGTTCTATACATTATAGAATTTATTTCACCAGTCCTTATTGATAGGTATCTTCATAGTTTTTAATGTTTCATAGTCATGTAATTAATAACATACCAGACAAGTGCATGCAGAAATGCATATGTGTTATATATAAAAATACATATATTACAGTTTTGCAAGTGTTATCCAAAGGAGGAATTGTAGGTAATGAAAATTTGAGGGTAAAGGAATCATGCAGGGGCTGGGGAGATGGCTCAGTAGAATAAACACTTCCCTGGCAAGCACAAGGGCCTGAATTCAATCCCCGGTTCTGCAAACAAAAAAAAGAAAAAGAATCATGCATTTCTAGTTTGTATAACCATTACTAAGGTGCCCTGTAAAATTTCAGTACTGAACTTCCCCTGCACCCTTGAGAGCATTCCAGATCTGCCCACCCAAGGCCCTGTGACTGTGTGAGAGAGCTTCTGCTCTCTCCTGCACTCCCTGGACCAGGAACAGGCCTGCCATGCCGGAGAGACATCCCCCTCAGCCCCATCCTCTGACCTCCCCGCCCCTCCAGAACCAGCATAGCCCACTCTGTGAGTGACAACTTCCACGGTGCTCTCAGGACCATGACAGATCCACCCAACCCCAGGCCCTGTGAGTGTGTGGGAGAGCTCTGTCCTGCACCTGCTGGACCAAGACCAGGCTAGCTACCCAAGAGAGACCTTTCCCCAAATTCTGTGGATGTTCCTTACCCCTACAGAGCCAGCACAGCCCACCCTGCACGCCTCATCCAGCCCAGCCCAGGCCCAGGGAGTGTGTGGGAGAGCTTCCAGCTTCCCTGGGCCCACAGAATTCTCTAGACAAAACTCAGGCAGGCCTTATGAGTGAGACCCTCTACCACATCCTCAGGATGCCTCCACCCCTGCGGAGCCCCTGCCCCCAAGCCCGCTCAGTGAATGAGAACTTCTGTGATGCTCTTGAGACACCCCAGATCCATCCCAAGCCCAGGACCAGCTAGTGAGTGGGAGAGCTTCTGCACTCCCCTGCCCCCCTGGGTGAGGGGGAAACAGAGGGGCACCACAGGTTCACTGTTGTGCCAGAGGGTCACAACAGGTTCACTTTCAAGGGCTGCAGCACGAAGGAGCTGAACACAACAGCTAGACCTAAGCCAGGCATAACTGGATAAACTCAAACTTAATAGATCTGCACCTGAATCTCATTTTGTGCTAAGGTTATAACTGCACAAAGCTCTACACCAAAGGTCAGAGGTCAGTGCTATATGGAAAGATAAAGACATGGAGAAAAATGCAATCTCAGGCCTTGAGCAGAGTATACTAGCTCAACTGAAATGTATGAATCAATAGTGTTGGAAGTAAAGAAACAACAGTAGAAAAGTATGGAGGAAATCAGAGCAGAATCAATTTCTGAAACAGAAAAAGAACTCTCTGAATTCATAGCATCTGAAGTAAAGAATCAAATGCAGAAACATATGGAGGAAACCGAATCTGAAAAAAAACTCTGCAGTGAAACAATTAATAACTGCTTCTAAAGAAGACATAGATAAAAAATAGAGGAGATTAGAAAAATGATGGATTTCTTGAATGAGCAATATAGGAAAGATATAGGTTGCATGAAGGAGAGTCAAAGTGATACAGAGGGACTTAAAATCTCAACACTAGCCTGCAAAACCATTTGAGTGAAAGCAAAGACAGAATTACAGATCTTGAAGAAGCTGGTACAGCTAGTGAAAAGGTAAGAAAAGATCTCTTAAAAACAACTAGAATGCAGAAAAAATAATTCATCACCTGCAAGACGATGCCAAGATGAACAATGTGAGACTAATAGGCATCAATGAGAAGGGTGGAATCAATACAAAAGATATAAAAAGAATATGGGCAGAAATAATAGCAGGAGGACCCAACTATATAAGACAAATCTTAATGGACATGAAAAAGTTAATATCTAATACCACATCTTAACAGGAGACCTCAACAACCCCTTATCCCAAAAAGATAGGTAAACCAGACAAAAAAATTAGCAAAGAAGTAGCAGAACTGAACCAGAACTTGGAACAAATGGACTTGGTGGACATATACAGAATGTTTCACCCAATCACAGCTGAATACACATTTTTTTTTTCAGGTGCACATGGGTCATATTCTATATAGGCCACATACTGGTCATAGGTAATGCTTAAGTATATACAAGAAAACAGAAATTATCCCATTCATATTAACAGAAATTATCCTATGCATATAATCTGACCACAGTGCAATGAAACTGGAAAGAAAGGACAAAAGAAAGCAGAAAAAAACCCCTAAATACATGGAAATTAAACAACACCCTACTCTGCAATCAAAGGGTCACAGATAAAATTAAACAAGAAATTCAGGAATATCTACAATTCAATGAAAATTCAACCACAACTTATCGGAGTTTATGGGATGGGATGAAAGCAGTTGTTAGAGAGAAATTCAAAACTGTGAACTCACACATTAGGAAAACAGAACAGGAACAAATAAACACCCTAATATGAAATGTAATGCTACACCTCCAACATCTAGAAAAGGAAGAGTAAACCAAACCTGGAACCCAAAGACGGGAAGAAATCATAAACATTAGGGCAGAAATTAATTCATTTGAGATGAAGAAAACAGTTCAAAGAATCAGCGAGTCAAAAAGCTGGTTCTTTGAAAAATTAAATAAAAAAATGATAAGCCACTAGCTAATCTCACCAAAAAGAGGAAAGAAAAAATTCAAACAAGCAATAAAGAATGAAAAGGGTGTAATCATCACAGATTCAGTGGAAATTCAGATTATCAATAGCTACTTTGAGAAATTTTATGCTCACAGAATAGAAGACTCAGAATAAATGGACAGATTCCTAGAAAGGTACAAATTACCAAAACTGAACCAAGAAGATATAATAACTGTCAATAACCCAATAATGGCCAATGAAATAAGCAATGTAATAAAAAGACTGCTGACAAAGAAAAGTCCAGGTCCTGATGGATTCACAGCTGAATTCTACAAGGAATTTATGGAAGATATAATCCCTACACGCCTCAAACTTTTTAATGAAATTGAAAAGGAAACCATAATAATAAATTGAGCTGTGAATGTCTATAGTCAACAACTTTTTCAGATAACTCACTATTATTGTGGAATGCTGGACTATGTTGGATTGTGTTGCCGAGTTCAGGCATAGGTTTAATGACAATGGAGTGCCCATTTTTGACAGGTCTAGACACAAAAAAGAGGGATACAAAGGAAGAATCATGATGTGTGTGTATAAACAGTACAGTTAGGATAAATATGCCATGCTTCTGCATAATTCTATGTGAAACAAGATTTGCACTAATAGTGGTTGGACAGGATATTATGTCGGCTTCTGGTACTATGGACAACCAGTAGGAAAATAACAAGGTAGAAAGAATTAATTATTGAATCTGTGATATAATTCAGGTATAAAAAATAAGAAAAGTGAACAGCTACACTCTCTTAATTCACTAGAGACATCTGCTATAGTAATGTCTGTAAGTTTAATATGTATGCACCTTGTACAATACCAAAACATTACAAAAAACAGTTTGCAATGTATTAATTTATCACATCTGTCCTGTTAATTTGTTCTGAAACTGTCTCATTGCTATTTGTTCTTCAATAAATAAATAAATAAATAAATAAATAAATAAAGAAAGAAAGAAAGAAATCAACCAACAACAAATGTTGGCGAGGCTGTGGGGAAAGGTAACAGTTCTCCACTGCTGGTGGGTATGTACTGGTGCAATCATTATGAAAATCAGTGTGGAGACTCCTTAAAACTCCAGGACTGTTAATCCCATTCAAGCCAGCTATCCCCCTTCTGAGAGTTTTGCCAGAGGAACTGAAAACTTCATATCATAGTGATATATGTGTTCTTAAATTTATAGCAGCACCTTTTGTGACAGCCAAATCTTGGAAAAAACCAAGATGCCAGTCAAATGAGGAGTGGTTGAAAAAGATGCATTATTTTTATGCAATGGAGTATTACTCAGCTCTAAAGAATGATAAGCTTGAAGCATTAATATTTAAGTGGATGCTACTCGAAGATATACTCATAAGGAAAACAAATCAGATCCCCATTTATAATCATCATATACTCTCCTGAGTATTGAACTCAAAAGAAGAAATAGAAATAGTAAGTTGTAACACAATTAAAACCAAAACGAGAATTTGAGGATTGGACAATGAGGACAGGGCAAAGAGAAAGGCTAGGAAACATGATAGGGGCAAAGCCACACATTTGTACATTCAAATGGGTAAGGCAATGATCCTGAGAAACATCAGCAAGTTTCTGAAACTAGTAGTTAATTGGTAGGATTCTCACCTTGACTAACTATACTTGCTATACTTAACTAAGTATACCTCTGAGTCAAGCAACTGCATTGAAGATAGCAATGTGTAATAGAAGGGTCATGCTTGGGATGCCTGTCATTCTGGTCTTCTAAATATGTACTGCTTTTCATGACATACCAATTATTACATACTGTCTCTCAAATAAAAGGTTTTTTTTTCTTTTTTAAATTAAGAGTAATAAATGAAAAATGACACACAAACACACACAAAAAAAGTCACAGGGCTGTCCTGCTACAATACTGTACATAGTTAGATTTCTTAATTTACATGTAAGAATATGTGTTTATTTCTAGTTTTTAAAAGTATTTTTTCTTCATATTTGGTAGGGACTTAAAGTTTAACATATCAATACTTGATGGGAATTACCTGTTAGATGTTATGCCTAAGATGTTTGTTACTTAGATAGTTAGGGTAAACTGAAATGCATATGTTGCAGGGTTATAATAAGCTTCTGTTCTGGAAGGTTTACAACCTAAGTTTGCAGATTAAAAATTAGAGAAAAGGAAGGGCTGCAAGGTCAGTCAAAATTTTGGCCCAAGTCTTTCAAGTTCACTGAAGACCTAGGACATAGGAGAACCTGTACTGTAATGTCAGGCAACTCAGTTGTGTCCAAAATTTTCTAATGAAGGATATATGGGGTCAAAGAAGAAAGTGATCTTGATGTGGAGTGTGCCTAAGGACAGTCAGATGGAGAGAAAACATTCTCTCAGGCTTTCACAGGCAGCAAATTGATCAGGTAGTGGCTGAGACTCATCTACATGGCTGACACTGACAAAGGATCTACAAACTGCCATATAGGGTTTCAGGATAAATAGTGAAGGGATTTGACTGACCTTGGCAGGTACAAAGTTACATTTATTGTTATATAGGTCTCCCTTTATTTTGTTCTTAACCATCCAGCAGAAAAATATAAAAACAAGGTATATAAAGTAAAGCCACAATTAATATACTGAGCTGTGAAAAGCTCAGGTCAACAACTTATGCAGATAACTCACTACTATTATGGACTGCTGGACTGTGTTGGATTGTTTTGCTGAATTCACGCACCTATAGTATTTAGATGCCAATGAAATACCCATCTCACAGGACTAAACAAAAAAACGGGAATACAAAGGAAGGATCATTTTGTATTTGTATGTACAGAATAGTCAGGATAGATATACAGCTACTCTCAATTCAATGAGAAGAAAGATTTGGACTAATAGTGTTTGGGCAGGATACCCTGTCTGCTTCTTGTCCTATGGATAACTACTAAGAAGTTAACAATGTACAATGTATTTATTATTGAAACTGTCCTATTAATCAGTTTTGTCTCATTGTTATTTGTTTCTCAATAAAATAAAAAAATAAAATTTTGGTACTGATTTATGTCTTACATCAGGAAGAAAACCCAAAAATTCAGTTTGCCCTTAAATTCATTTGCTTTGTTTTAAGGTAATAGACAAAGGTATTTTGTCCAGTGTGGTTTAACTTATATTTTCCTTAGAAAGTTTAAAATATATGCATAATAAATATTATACACATACCTGCACACATTCTTTACCCCTTTATCTTTTAAGATCTAAATTATTTATTGGTGCATGTTTGCAACGCATGCAGGCTGTGTTCATCGTAGAGAACTGAGCACAAGCCCATCTCAGTGCACCTCCTCCACTTTCTCCACCTCCCTTTATTTTGCCAGAATGATGTTAATTTAATAATCTTATAATTTATTATGAAGTTCCGTAAGGGGTGGTCTTCTTCTTTGTCCTATTCATTTTTAGGAGCTTTTCTTTCTTTTAAAAACATAAGAACAGAAACAAGAACAAGAACAAAACATAAGAACAAGAACAAAGACAGAAACAAAGCAGTATAAAACAATACAAATCGTACAGAATTTCAACACATGAATAGAAAAATAACAGTGGCTTTTATATTACATATTATTAGCATCAAATTTGTTGCTCAGCTAACCAGGTCTATGCATACAAAACTGATCAAGGAATTGAGGTTTATGGAAAGGAGCTTTTAAATCCTGGGTGATTAACTGCTTGTGATACAGCTTTAAGGAACTCATTTTTCCACTTGTCTATCCAACTTGTCTGGGTGCCTTTTCCATCTGTAGATTTTTATTTTAGTGAGATTTATAATTTTTTGTTTTATTGACTTAATCATCCTAGGATTAAAAAGGAATGCTCACATGACTGTATGTTACTACAAGCAAATTTTTTTGTCTATATTTAGCATATATATATGTTTATTTATAAATATGTTTATTTATAAATATATATTATATATATGTGTATAGTGTTGACATAACGTATGGTGTGGGTCTAACTATTTAATTTTTTTTCTAGATCATTGTCCAGTTTTGTCCATATCCTAACTTGCAAATCCTTTCCAATTCACTTGAGCTGTGTCTTTTAGGGTACAATACATATTTTTTTAATGTACTTGGATCCATATTTGGATTTTCCATTCTTATGCACCTTATAACACAAGTATTTTAATAAACCAATGCTTTAAATATACACTTTTTGCTAATCCAGACATCGAAGTGCTTGGAATTTTAAAATCATTTTAAAATGTGCTTTTCATAGTCTTTTTTTTTTTTGTCACTTAATGAATATTAGCTCCCATTTCTCATACCATAAATATTCCTCTTTTTTAGCGGGTTTGCTTTTTGTTCTTGTACATTTATTAGTTACAAAACTTGAATCAGATATTTTAGTTAACAATAATTTTATCAACAACAAATTCCTCCAAACTAGCTGCTATATTTTTATTCTGATGGTGTCATTATATTATCTTAAGCAGAATTGACATATTATGTTGAGATTTTCTAGACAAAATAATGTTATGAAGTCTTATTTTGTGCTTTCGATTGTTTTATTAGATTTTGTGTATATGGATTTTGCCCAAATTTTATTAATTTTGCCCCAATATTTTACCTACATTTTTATTAGCAGGAAGAGTGACTTTAATTATATTTTGTGCATAAAGCCCCTTTTTTCTTCCTCAATGAAAATGTTCCCACTGCCTTACTGAATTCTCATATTGATATTACCATCTTTTACTACCTTCAGATTGTTAGACGTGTCTGTGGGGATATGTGGCATCCCGGGAAACACTGAGGCCCACCTGGAGTGCAATGCTCATGAGCGTGGAGTGGAAGCTGTGGGCGTGGTGTGCTTCTGGCCTGGGTGCAGCTACTGGGTTCAAGGACGCAAAAAGTTTCTGGGATTCAGGCTGTGGGTTTTGGGAGAGGGCAGCAGGCTTCTGGCTGTCAGGATAGACCAAGGATCTCAGCTAGGTAAGGCAACCAGGACATGGCAGGCAGAACTTCTTCCAGGGTTATTGAGTGTGATTTAGACAATTTTGGAATCAGAAAAAAGAGGGAATCAGCTATAAAAGTGGGATACAATGTTTTGAAGCCAGATAGTTGAGCTGTGGCCACCGAGCTGCCTCTGTGAGGCAGTAGATAGAGCTGGACCACTCTGCAGGGACAGGGGATGAGGACACTGAGATGTGGGGTTAGAGGACGCTGAGGGCTGGCGTTAGTGGCCAGACATTTCAAAGTGTCGGGCAAGTGTCTCGGTTGTGGGAAGATGACATGAGATGCTCATTGAACTCCTGTAGGAATTGTTTCGACCTAGGATCAGCATTGGGCTGTTCAGTTTGATGGTGTGAACTGTAGTTCTGGGTGTTTGGAACCAGGCCGTGTTGTAGAATGTGGAGAAAAGACTGTAGTGGCCAGAATGTGCGAGAGAAAGGCAATATTCAGCAGGAGATGAAACACGGCGGACTGTAGGGTCTCCAGAAGATGTAAGAGCTGCCTGGGAAGACAGGAAGAGAGTAAGAGAGGCCAGAGGCCAGAGAGAGTCCATGACAGGGACATCAGGAGGCTTGCTGTGGCGACAAAGACCTCGAGGGCATGACTTGTCAGGCCTGCAGTGTTGGCGGGCTGGAGCTGTGAGAGGATGCACACGAGTCTTAGAGACCCTCAGCTGCTGCAGAGGATGGTGTGGAGGCTGGGGACAGCGGCAGGAAGTGCGGAGGGCCTGCTCCATCCTCGCTGTGGTCCGGTATGCATGCCTCCTTGGGTTGCACTTAGTGCGCGGTGTACACAGCAGGATTACATGGAAGGCACATGTGTGAGGCACACAATGCTTACATTCCTTTGGGGACGTGGCACATGCACAGGACACACCTTAGCCTCCTTTCCCAGCCCCTTTCCCTCCTCCCCTCCATCAGCCCCTCATCCTCTTTCTTGATTTTTTGGGGTACAGGTTTGCAGTACACAATGGTTGTACTTTTATGCAGAGTTGTCACATGCACACATCGCATCCCAGTTCATTGTTTTTCATCCCTTGTCTATAAGAAGCAGGGAGATGTACAATTCTCAAAGGAAAAGGAGATCAAGAAACATTTTTAAAAGGTTGGCTGATTCCAGTTGCACCGTCTTATTACCTAACAGCTCAAGGGAGTCTAGTACTCAAGGTGACCTTTACCATCAATGATGGTTGGTAAATATTTGCATTTTAATACTATTAAAATATTGTTTTTCCTGTATCTTGTCAGGTCTAATTCACTCATGGGTGATGAAAAACTTACTAGAGGAGCAGAGATGGCAGCTCTGTGCTTGTATTATTTGTATGATCATCAGTCATCATCAGTCAGTTATTTGTATTATTGTCAATCCAGTATTTGTTTGCAAGAGTGCCTTTTCATGTTTAAGGGTTAGTTTAGATAACATTGGGTGACATAATCAGCAAGTCCACAGATGCCTGTGCATCCTACTGTAGCTTGCAGCATGATGAATGCCAGGAGACTGCTATCCACCATCCATTCCTCCGACATCTTGCTGCCTATCTTATGAAATTTGCCCGTCTTTTTTACAATTGATCCTGGGGCAGTGAAAAACTTGTGTGATGTCTTTGTTAAGTATCAGTAAACCCAATTTCTTTCTGTTCTCATTACAAATAAGTACAAGGAATTTGTTCTGATATTTTCTTACCATTCCCCAGGGGCAGGACTCCCTTTGAGGATCCCTGACAAGCTGGTCTTATTGAACATAAGAACAAAAGAATAAATAAATAAAGGTTAATCTTAAGATATAATTTGGAAGGAATTGATTATTTGGTGGAGATTAAAAGATTTTCCATGTAGGTTTATGAGTTCAGGATTTTTGTAGTTTTGAATAAGAAGTGTTTCACTTCTTTTCAAATAAAAAATTAGTGTAGCAGGTTGTTATTAAAATAGGTGTCATGAAAAGTTCACACTGTCATCCTAGCCATGCAAAATCAGCAAGTAATTGCAACTCACTCATTGTCTTTGTCCTTAACATTTGAGCATAGATTTTTTTTTTTTTGCTGTACATACTTTTCTTCAGCTTCTTGTTTGTTTTCATCTTCATCTTTGCCTTCGCCTTCTCCTTTCCTTCTTGTTCTTCTTTCTTTTTTTGATGGAACCAGGGATTGAACTTAGGCCCTTGTGCTTGCCAGACAAGCACTTATTCTACTGAGCTATCTCCCCAGCCCTGATGCACATACTTTTCTTAGCCTAATTTTATAAACTTTTACTCCTAACATGCATATGTTTGCTTGGATGCAGTTGCATTCCCTAGATGTGTTGTTTTGTTTCAAAAGTGCCATAGTGGGTGAATATTAATTAGGCCGTAGAATAAATCTACTGTTTATTGCCAAAGGGGCCTTTGGCTTCTTACTTTGAAAATCTCTAATTTCATTGCAATAAGATTTTTATTATCTTCTTTGTTCATAGTTTTGTTTATTCTCCTTTTTAAAAAATATAAAATACATAAATAATTCAAGTCCCAAATATTACAAATGAGTCATTCAGCCTAGGTATTTGCAATATTCATCCTTTCCAGTTTGAATATTCTTATCGTGTTAGTTACTGTGTGCTCAGAAGAGGCAGCCTGGAAAACAATAAAGTCAGAAATAAATACTTCTCAGTCTATGTTCTGCTGCAAACTTGTAGGGCTGTTCTGGAGAGTGTAGGCTGTTGGTCCATTTTTCTCTCAGGCCTATGGGCTCACTCAGTCTGGTAGATACATGAGTTTTTTCTTCTTGGATTACACTATGCATTTGCTCGATTTTAATCAGATATGTGATGCTCATATAACAAGAGTTTTGTAGTGTCACTAATAGTGGGCAGGTTTTATTTCAAAAGGCTGACCTGCTCATTGTGGACACCACATGGCTGGGAGTCCAGTGGGAGATGGAATAGGGCAGAGTGGACCGCTGGTGAGACTTAGATGGAGGTACAAGGATTGTTAATATACCTGATTTCAGGTATTTTCATTATAAGGTCTTCGTGGAAACCTCTTTTGCGAGCTGCTACCTGAAACTAATTTTTCCAATAAAAATACCTTCCTCTGCATCCCAATGTTTGGCCACAGCCCTCTTGGAAAAATCCTCTGGAAATTATTTACCTCTCATTAATTAATTTATTTATGTATTTCAGTGTTGACTGAGTTCTATGCACTGTGTTTGAAACACTGTTAAACTTTTATTTGCATTTATTTTGTGCTGACTTTATTCCCATGCTGTCAGCTGTTGTCCTTTCAGTTTGCGGTTATCCTCTTCAGTGTGAGCTTCTCCTCTGGCCTACGAGCAGCTTGCTCCTTTTCGGTGAGGGTTCCTTCGCATTACGAGGGGGTCATAACAACTCATTTTGGGAGATTTGTTCTGTGCTTCTGCCTCTACATCACTCAGTTCTGAATTACACCTTGTATTTTTAAGCAGGTATAGCAAAGACTCCAGACTCCCTTTGGGCCCCCACCCCCTGCACCCAGGGGCGTTATTAGGCAAGCGCAGCCCTGCCAGCCCCCCCTGTTGCGGTGCAGGAGCAGCACAGCGTGCTCCCTAGTGATAGCTTGCCTTCCTGGTGCCAGGCACCATGGCAATGAATGGTTCAGGTTGCGCAGGCCAAACAGTGTGGCTGGATGCAGAGGGGTTGGTCCACAGGAAGGGACACCTCTCGGGGTCAGAGAAGCCTTCCCACCTCCAGAGCACTGTGCTGCTATTCAACTATTGTGAATTTTAGTTTTGCCATTCAAATCTGGCAGTTGTCTTTTCTCCCATCATTGTTTTTCATGTTTTGTGATAAAATATTAATATTCTTAATTAAATTAAATTAATTTAATATTTCTTGCAGGTTGACTGACCATTAAACTGATATCTGTGAAGGAATTGAGGAAAGCACATGCACTGGGTGCTTCCCTGTCAGGACTGGTAGTTCTGGGAAGAGACTAAAAGAGAGCAAATAGAGAGTTGTACTATTTAGGAATGCTGAGTTTTGCTTATTTAACCTATACTTGAATACTGGAGGACAGGCAAAGGCAGAAATATGGCTTGGAATCACATGTCAGGTACAATATACCCGGAAATGCGGTGCCTGTGTCTGTCAGTCTTGACTCTGAGGAGCTCAGTGTATAGGGCCCCCGCAAGCACCGCAAGACTCTTGTCTTTTCTTTCATTTCGGATGACAGGGTCTTCTGAAAAGGAGAAAATTGCTTGGACTGTTCCACTTGCTAGAAAGGCAACCTTTCAGTACTGTTCCTTTGTGCTGTGAGAATTTTATCACTTGGAGAGGATCCCGAGTTGAGACACAAGCACACTAGTATGGGTGTTCCTGGCACAGTGTTCTCAGATCTTCATGCAGTGGGCCCTCGGGCCGTGCAGCCTGCACTCTGTTTCTCAGCATTTTGATCATCACATAAGGCAGAGTTTTAGGGGCTCCTCAGGTCTTTCTGTCAGATGTTCAGACCACCGCTTTCTTCTCTAGTTCGCCCCTTACCTCACTATGCTTCTTCCACTGCAATGAAGTTCTTGTGCAAAAGCACATTTGTCTACCTGGCGTGTTCCTCCTTTGGCAGTTTGTGCATTCAAAAGGAAAGTACATTTCAACGTTTGCTTTCCTGGTGCCCAACACGGGGCTTGACAGGTAGTGAGTGCTAATACATATGCACTGAATTAAATTGCCCTTGCTTTTGCTTCTCTTTGCCAGGAAATGGAATTCTGAGCCTGACTTCTGGTTGATATTAAATTATCCTCTCTAGCAGAGTGTGTCGGAGTGTTTCAGAGAGTGCATTAAAATCCCAGCAGTTATCTTCCCAGGCCACCTCTTTTCCTCTTGTTAGGAAACAGCATTTATCATGGTAAATAGCCCATTTAGGGTGGCTCATCAAGGTTTTAGTACCAGATTTAATACAACAGGAAGTTACAAATCTGCTTTTGGCTGAAAAGTGCAAAGTTTGACAGCTTCTCCCAGAAAGGTAACTTTGCATTAATTTACTCCGCTTTATTCATGAAAAGTACAAAAATCTATAACCATTTTATAGGTATTCAGAGGTGGTAAACAACATTCTGCTAGCCACTTATGCTTTTAATAAGCATGGTTCGATGCTTTGCATATAATTTTTGAAAAATTATAGCCTTGTTTGTGGTTTAAATACTCACGTACATTATCTTATTTGTAGATGATGCTCTGTGAAGTGATGTGTTTAGTGGTTTATAGCATTCAAAAAAGGTGAAGCTTTGCCTTAAGCTTAGTTGTAGAAGAGGCAATTTTAGCAAATTGCATAACCTATGAAGATGAGGAACAGTTTCGACGGATCTCCTGAGATCCCTCTTGTTCCCGCTTTGGAGGCAGACCATTCCCAGCCCCGTAGGTGCCGCGGTGGCTGAAGTACTGACCTTGTCCGCATTCCCGGAACGCGATGTGAAGGCCTTGTGGTCCACACTTGGCCCGCTGACCTGGTTTGCGGCTCTCAGCACGAAACCCCGAGCTCCACTTGTTCCTTGCATGTGCCAGTTCTTCTTCTTTATTGTTGAATATTTCAATCCGTGAATATAGCACTTGTTTTTGTCTTAAATCCAGTCTCTATTTGAGGGATATGTAGATTATTTAGAGCATTTTGTGATTAGTAAAGCTGATGTACTTACACAATTTTTGTGTGAACCATTACTTAAATTTCACCAAAATGAAACACCTAGGAGTAAGATTGTTGGGTGGCATGCTGCATACGCATTTAGCTGTATAAAAACTGGCAAACTGTTTTCTTACATCCTCATCAGCAACTTAATGTTTTTGTTTCATTTTAGCCCTTCTATTGAGGAGCATAAAAGTATTTCTCCAGATATGTCAGGTGGACTTCTTTGGTGGTGATGGTGATTTTAATTTATAATCCATATATTTTCTTACTGTTTTTTTGGTAAGCATAACCCAGAGATCTTTGTGATCATATTTTCACCACTGTCACACACTAGCTCAGTGATCTTTACAAATGAATATATTTAAACCTCAAATTACATTTTCAAATAGGTAATGACAAGTTCTGCATAAAGCATTTTGCATGAGTGGTCAGGGTTTGGTATAGCTGAAATGAGTCTTTCTTCCCTCCTTCCTTCCTTCCTTTCTTTTTTTACCAGGGATTGAACTCAGGGCCTTGCACTTGCCAGTCAGGTGCTTATTCTACTGAGCTATCTCACTGCCCCCCTTCCTTCTTTTTTTCCTTCCTTCCTTTATGCCTTTTTTTTTTTTATTTTTATTTTTTTATATACAAGGGATTGAACTCAGGACCGTGTGCTTGCCAGGCAGGCACTTTTGCCACTGAGTGATCTCCCCAGCCCTGAAGTGAGTATGTAGCTACCATCTATGGTTCCGCTCTTCTTATCTGGCAGTGCCGTCTGCCACGATTAATCACTGCACACTTTCTAGCATAGTAAGCTGACCTCTTAGACACCATGATTCCTTTGGTTGATCTTTGTGCATAAAGGGTCTCATCTGAGCATCATTAGCTGAGATCTGAGCAGGGGTGATGATGAAGTGGTAGACTGTAAAGAGAGTGTTTGTCTGGCGGCTCTAGGTGAGACCGGAGCAGCGCGGCAAGTAGAACCTTTTAGGATGTAGCTCGGGGTGGCTGCTGACTCATACAGAATGCTCACAGGAGATCTGCTGTTTTAGCAGATTTTTGAGTGTACAATGTAGCGGTATTACCTATAAGTTCAGTGCTGTATAGCTGATCTTGGAAATAATTCATTTTGATCAACTGAAACTTTATGTTACTTGATTACCAACTTTATATGTCTACCGTCTCCCAGCCCCCTGAAATCCAGTGTTTCACACTCCAATCTTTATGCATTGAAGTATCTCATGATGTGCTTTGTGAGCTTATTTCACTTAGCATAACATTCTCAAGGTTAACTTATGTTGTTGCTTCTTGAAGAATTTCCTTTCTTTTTTTGGTACCAGGGATTGAACCCGGGGGATTTTCTATTCCAAATTATCTACTCTACCACTGACCTATACCTCCAGCCCAGAATTATGTCCTATTATACTCAAATACCACAATTTCTTTATCTATTAATTCTTTAACCTAAGTTGTTCCCATATTTTTCGCTATTGTGAATCCTACTGAAATGAACATAGGAGTATAAATAGCCCTTTGAGGTCTAAACTTTATCTCTTTTGGATAAAGACCCAGAGACAAGATTGCTAGATCACATGGTAGTTTTATTGCTAAATTTTTGAGAAACTGCTGTAGTGCTTTCTACAGCAACTGTACCCTTTTGCATGTTTACTGACTGTGTACAGAGTTCCAGTTTCTCCAGGTCTTTGTCAGAACTTATTTTTCACCCTTCAAAAAATAGTTGCTAGCATTTGGATTTGAATGTCCCCAAAAGACCCATGTGCTATAATCTTGGTTGCAGCCCATGGGCATATTGGGAGGTAATGGAACCTTTAGAGGGTGAGGCATGAGAAGCTTTGGGTAATTCAGTGGGTATCTTTGGATGAGACAACAGGATCTCTTCATTTCCTATCTTTTGCTTCCTGGCTATGAGGAAAACACTTCTGCCCCATAGTACACAACCATCATGGTGTTCTTCTGCAGGCCCAATTAATCATGCACTGTGACCTCTAAAACTGGGAGCTAAACTAAGACCTGTGAGCTTTTCCTAAGCTGATTACCTCCGGTGTTTGTTACAGTGACAGGTGACCCAGTGGCTGTCCTGACAGGTGGAAAGCAACAGCTCAGGATGACTGCATTTGCATTTTCTGGATGATTAGTGATACTAGGCATCTTTTTGTGTAGAGTCTTTGAGCCATTTGTATATCCTCTTTGCACAAATGTCTCCTCAGGTCCTTTGCCAATTTTAAAATTGGATTATCAGGCTTTTTTTCTACTGAATTATAGTACATTGGAAGGTAATCCCTTACTAGATATGATTTAAAAATGCTTTTTGTCTTGTTTTACATGTTGCCTTTTTCACTCTGTTGATTCCTTTTTTTTTTTGTTTGTTTGTTTGTTTGTAAAGCTTTTTATTTTGATATAGTCCATTTTTTGCTTTTGTTGTCTGTGCTTTGGGTAATTTTATCCCAAAAATCATTACCATGACCAATGTCTTAAAGTTTTTTGCCCAGTGCCTTCTAGCAATTTTATGTGTAATTTTTAAATCTATATTTATATTTTGAATTCATTCTGAGTTGATTTTTTTTGTCTTTTTGAGACAGGGTCTCACTATGCAGTTCAGGCTGGCCTTAAGCTCACTTTGTAGCTCAGACTGGTCTCGAATTCACAACAATCCTCCTGCCTCAGCATCCCGAGTGCTGGTATTACAGGCCTGCGCCACCACGCCTGGCTTAACACTTTTTTTTTTTTTTTTTTTTGCTGAGTTGATTTTTATATGCTATAAAATAAGGATCCAATTTTATTCTCCTGCATGTGGATATCCAGTTTTCACATTATCATTTGTTGAAGAGATCATTTCTTTCCTGCACCAGTTGTCTTTCTGTTGCTGTGACAAAGTGCTGGAGGACTCAGTGTAAAGGGGTAAGAATGATTTGGGCTCACAGTTTCAGGAGTTTTCATTTGTGGCCACCTGACTCAGTTGTTCCTGGAGTGTGATGAGGTAAAACATTATGGAGGAGAGGATGTGGGGGAAAAACTGTTCACCTCAGAGCAGACAGGAGGAAGGAGGGGGAGAGGAAACTGATGGGGAGAAGGGAAGGGACCATAGACACAGTGCAGTCTTCAGGGCATGCCTTCAGAGAGCTTCCTCCAATGAGGCCCTACCCCTTACTGTTTGCACCAGTTCGCAGCAGTCCACTCAGTTATGAACCAGTTAATGGATCAATGCATTGAACAGATAGAACATGGCCCTCCTGAGCCGAAAGCCCACCACTGCACGTTACTGCACTGGAGGCTGGGCCTTCATCCAGCAAGGAGCCTTCAGGGTATTTCTGATTCAGATCTAATGACCCCCATTGTTTAATTCTGGCCATGGTGTTGAAGATGTGTTGGTCTTTGACACGGTGGTTATCTCTTCTGTTGACGCTCCTGGCCTTGTGAAGAGGGCCCAGGTAAGGTGAAGGAATTGTTCTGCTAAGTGTGGTGTTCGTGTGTGGTCGAAACGAAGTGCCATGGAATGCTGAGGGGAGGCTCCTTCGGAGCTGAACTCCCTTGTGTGCTTTTGTCCCAGTGAGGACCTCAAGGAGTGCAGTGCTGACAAGGCCTGGTAGGAGCAGGCAGCTCTGTGAGCCCCACATTCTGCAGTCTTCATCTCAAAAACAGCAACAGTGGCAACAATGATGAAGCGCTGATAGCAGAGAAAGGTTATGACATGGAAACCCATGAGGGAGTGAGCTTGACATTCTGTGCATAGATTCTTGCCAAACGAGACTTGGAATTAAGCCATTGTGGGCAGTGCATTTGGGTTATTTTTATTAATGAGCTGCAATCACTCTCTACAAGTAAGGCCTAGAAAAGCTCAGATTGTACCTAGAAATTTCTGTTTTCTAGCTTTCTATGCACTGTGTACCCTTTAAAGTCCAAATGAGGTCCATTCGTTAATTAATTCTATTCACTTAATTTGTGTGTTTTAAAATCTATTGTGCTACCTCAATAGTAGACTGCGAAGTTCATCGGCTTTGCCCTGGTTTGCCCTGCAGCCCCACTTGGCCTCTACTGCCCTGCTGCCACTGTCCCTTTCACATGCATGCAGTAGGAAGAGAGAAATGCTAATCCACATTTTACTCTAGGGTTGAGATGCTGACTTCTGAAAAGTCTCTCTCTGAATTAAATTGTTAAATAAATCTGAGGCTCACTTAGTCCTGGAGGTGACGTGCCAGTGACTCCTGAGAGGGAATGTTGCACAGCACCTTATGTGCTCTGTGTTTTTCCTTCTTTCCTTAGTGAAATACAGTCCTTACACCATTCCCTTCTGTCTATCTGTCTGTCTGTCTGTCTATCTATCTATCTATCTATCTATCTATCTATCTATCTATCTATCATCTATCTACCCTCTATCTACTATCTATCTATCTATCAAGGTAAAAACATTTACTTAAAGCTTTAAAAAAGTTACAATATTATTTTTCTTTTACTTTAGAAAGTATTATCTTCAGGTAATTTTACTTAAAAAGACTCCTCCCTTAAAGCCACAGTTTATGCAAAGTTGCTTGATGCCTTGATGCACTTCCATCCCTCAGGGGCTCTGGAGCGCAGCAGCAGTGAATCTGGGTAGCGCCCCAAGTTGGTTTCCTCCTGGGGCTGCCCCGGCAGATGACCTCCTTAGCAGCCAGGCGGCAAAAACAGCAAGCTGCCCTGACGTGCCTTGAGAAAACAATTGCTCAGTCACTTTGGAACCAACCTGCTGGTGTTCTGTTTGGTTTGGAGCTGCTCTCAGCGTGTGCACTGCTTGGCCAGGTCATCGCACTCAGTGCAGGCCTTTGGAAGCAGCAAAGAATGCCAGGAAGGATGCGTGCATTGGATGAGATTGAGCCCTAGTTTTTTTTTTTTTTTGTCTTTGATTTTTCATCTTGGAATATTCTAACGAAATTACTTAAATAAGTTAAAATGAAATTTGACTTTTAAAAAATAGAATAATCAGACCCACAACACACCTCTACTGGATTTTGCATTCCAAATGCACAAGGCCATTGAGATAATGTTTAGTGTTTACAGAGATTCCTATCTTAGCAAAGATTCCAGGTAGTATGTAGCATTTCTTAAATTTAAATTGACTATAGTTGGACACTAGAAATGTGATTAAAACCATGTAACTAAGATTACCTTTTTATTAGGCATTTAAATAATTGGAGATAAAAATACTGAAAGTTACTCATCTCTACATGTCTGTCTGAAGATAAATAAAGCACTTCTTAGGGTGAAGTGAGAAAGTTTTTTGGCTTTATATTGGCATATGGAATAAACATCATATTCAAACTGAACAGCTTTTATTTATTACTATTCTTGGAATCAGTCAAAACACAACACACCTTCATCACGATGTGGTAGGTAGAACAACAGTAATGGCTTAGGAATTTGTCCCATCTGATCTATTTTCACCCAAAACTCACTTTTCATAATAACAATTTCAATAGAAGTCACTTTTGTTAGACTGTAAATTAGGAATGTGATCATTCCTGGAACACAAGATAGTAAGAAAGTTCTTTTTGTTTCTTTTCTTAGGTTTTTTTTTTTTCTAGTGCTTGGTAGTAAACTGTTTCTGCAACCTGTGTTGCAGGTGTAGCTGCATGTCATGACACTGTGATGTTTTGTGGATACTGAAATGGAGTAAGCACTATTGTTTCTGATTGTTATGCAAATTCCAATATGTAAACATTGTATACTTTCACTTTTGTTTTCCTCTAGTACTTAAAATATACAATGTGTAGTTTAACTGCATCATATTAGTATAATTCATTTGGTACAAGACTTTTTCTTTTTCTTTGTGGCTGGTTATATCCACTTTGGGGGCAGGGCTGGCATGGCATGTGGTACTAGGGATTGAGTGGTCCCTGCACTTTGCCTAAGCCTGCCTAAGCAGGTGCTTTAGACCTCTGAGCTGTCTGGCTGGCCCCTAGTATAAGATTTTAGAATTGGGAGATTTAACTTCGTTGTGTCAGCATGCAGGTTTCAGCCAGGCATTGGCTTTGCCCATGTTTTCACATTGACAAACTTCTTTCTTTTTCTTTTGAACAAAGATTAACAGTATTTTAATATTATTATCAGTGAACAATTGAAAACTAACATTATTTTTGACAGCATAGATAGAAATAAATTTAACAAGTGGTGTTCAACACATGCACACTAAAATTATGAGACACTAGTGAGAGACATTAAAAAGGACTGTCATGAATTCAAGGAATGGCCCAGGGGGGGTGGTGTTTGCCCCAGACTGACATACGAGGTCAACAAAGTCTCAATAAATATCTCGGCAAGATAGTTATAGAGATAGATACATTGATTTGAAGTTTATAGAAAATACAAATTATCTAGAAAGGCTAAAATTTTGAAACTAAGAATGCATTTTTTTAAAGGTAAATATACTTTTTAAAGTTTCTAATGCTAGGAGAAAATATTATACCATGTCTTATAAGTAGACTGTAAGTCAAAGGTACAGTATAAATCTTCAAACCAAAATTAAGATTAAACAATATTCAGAAAATTAATTAAATATTAATTAATTAAAACAAATAATTCAAAACAATTTAATGAAGAAAAAGTTTTCATGACAGTAAAGAATTACTAAAAATAGAGCATAACATAAATACTGGAATGGCAAATATATGACCAACAGTTCTTACAGTCTGCGGATAGGATATTGCACAAAGTTCTAGTGTTTGGTAGACCTAGACAGGGTCCATGACCCTTACTGGTGGTCAGGTGTCACTTGGGGAACTGAGCTACTGCTATTTCCTTGATATCCACCTTGTAGATCTGAATAGAATCATGACCCAGAGGGTACAGGAGAAATTCATTTGTAGAGTATGCTGATGGAAATATTTTGCTGCTGTATACAAAACAATAATTGAAAGACTGCTGTTGTCTTTTTTCTCATTAACTTTATTGAAATAAATAATTATGTAGATTATTAAAAATTGTAGACAAATATTGAAATGTGAAAGATATAAATGTAGGCAGAGTAAATTTTATTTTATTTATTTACTTTTTTGCAGAACTGAGGATTGAACTCAGACCCTTGCTCTTGCCAGGGAAGCGATTATTCTACTAAGCCATTTCCCCAGCCTAGACAGTAAATTTTAGAGAAATATTTATGAAATGAACACATAATAGATTGACATTATAAATAAATTATTTACAAACTTAAATGAATATAACAAAAATTGTTCAAATATAGAAATTGTCCAAATAAAAATGAAGAAGAAAGAATTTACAGATCAGTCATAATAGTTCATGCTGTGTCAGAATCAAGAAACTTGTATTCATATAACTGGAATTCTCAAAGGAGAAAGGGGTAGGCAATAAATACTTAAAGATTTAAAATTTCTGAATTTAGTTGAAATTATAGCACCACATTTCCAAGAAAATGAACCTTTTGCACAAGAAAGTTGAATAAAATCATACCAAGATACACAAAAGCGAAATTGTCCAAAACTAATTGTAAAGAAAAAATCATTAAAGCATATGCATAAATAAATATTAGCTACAGAAGAATAAATTAAATAGCATCTTATTCCACATTAGAAAGTATGTAAGAAACTAGACTAATTAGTTCAGAGGACTGAAAGATAGAAAAAAGATCTGTCCTCATTGAAATTTATACTTAGCAAACATACCTTTGGAAACTGAAAGTAAAATATGCAACTGGAAATGTGCTAATACCTCCAGATGTAGCATATCGGAAATAACAAAGAGCATAATCCAGAAGGCAAGAGAAGTTGCTCTATGGTCTTGGATAAAGAATAAAGAGCTCTCAAAATGATCGTTATGCAGGACTATGTAAAATATATAAGATGAACCCATTTAAAAGGTCATAGAAGATTTCTGCAAAACAGTATCAATCTTATGTCGGATTATGTATATTTTTTTCGTATTTGTGTGTGTGGGGGGGTAAAAGACAAGGAAG
>PVKA01033744.1:0-24089 GCA_004027165.1 Ctenomys sociabilis | reverse complement strand
TTTTTTTTTTTTTTTTTTTTTTTTTTTTTAAATGTGTGGTTGTTACAGGATCTCACTGCACAACTCAGACTCATAGTGATCCTGTTTTCAGTCTCCCCAGTGCTGGGATTATAGCTCAGCCCTGGGAGCTGGGCTGGCTCGGCATGTGGTGTTGGGGATTGAACTGCAGTCCCTGCACTTGCCTAAGCAGGCACTTGAGCTATCTCTCCAGCCCCTAAAATTTCTTAATGAAGGGGCCTAACGTAGGTATATTATCAAGGTACATTCCTTAAATACAATAACTGGTAATCCTTAAGACTGGAGGAGTAAAAAAACCATATAAGTGAACTTGAGGTTGAGGTGGATGACTGGGAGCTTCAAGGTCTTTTGTCTAGGGCTGTTAAGAAATTCCTAAAAACATAGCGATCTACCCTCATTCTAATACTAATAAGCATTTTCAGTACTTGAAATGCATGTTGGCTTACAAACATGTCTCCCTACACCTATTCTTCTCATCTACTGCAATAATGGGACAAAGGACACCATAGTGGTTAGAGCACAGGAAATGGGAAAAATGGCACAGAAAAAGTGGTAGCAGTAAGCAAAGGCCAGGGAATAGCAGGGATGGAGGAATGTTGTGGGTCGGATGAAATGCTTGAGGTTTTTTTCTAAGTATAATGATAAGTAATAAAAGAATTTCAGACAAGAGTGGTATCACATATTTTGGATATTACGTATTTTGGAATGGCTGTTACATGAAAAAGACAATAACATCTTAGCATAACAACTAAGAACGAAGCAGTATCTATGCAAAAAGTAATGGTAGTTTGGAGACAATGACAGAAATGGCCAGGAAGTGACCTCATGAGAACATTTAGGAGGTAAAATCAAGAAAATGTTGAGAGGTTTTAAAGATGTCCCCAGAAAACTCATATGCACAAATGGAAATGAAGTCCCAATCCCTGGGGAAGTATTTGTTACCAGACTTAAGTTGCTTATACTGTACAGTAAAGGAATCTCTTTTCTGGATGGGTCAGTTTGAAACCTAGAAATTATATACATGTGAATGTCTCACAAGCTCCACTCAACCTCACTTCTCACTGAATTCCCATTAAAGCTTTAATTTGGGACACTGGCAGCTGAGTGGACAAATATTCCACTTGCTGATTAATGTTGCTTGAGATGCTACAGAAGACGTGGTAGAAAAGACTAATATACACAATGTCTAAAGCAAAAAAACATCTGATCAGATTCTATGACTTACACATTTATCCTAAGATGAGTTCTTCTTACCACAATGATTAACTCTACAGAAAGAGTTAACTCTGCAAACATTTAAAACCATGCAAAAACAAGCACAAGCATTCAGGAGGCAGAGGCAGGAAGATCACAGGGAGTTCCAGTCCAGTCTGGGCTACAAAGTGAATTTCAAGGCCAGACAGAAATGCACAGCAACAGCCTGTCTTAAAAAGACAAAAGAATACAAAACAACCCAAGCCCTGACATACAAATATATAAATACTTTTTAGTTACAGAATGTTTTGCTAGGAACATTATAAGAACTGGATATATTTTAGAATAGATCCAAAAACTAGATTCCAGAATTAAATGCCAGTTCCTGCTTAACTGTCTTAATTTTTTGACATAGAAACACCAATCAAGACTGGACATGATGGCGTGCACCTGTAATCCCAGCACTTGGGAGGCTGAAAACAGGAGGATCACTACACATCTGATCTGTATAGTGAGATCCTATACTAAATATATAAAAAGGAAAAAGAAAAATCAGCAATCATTTTCCAGTTGACACAGCCAGTCTTCACTGATAGCCTAGAATAGCAAACACTGCTGCCTGCTGGAAGATGTCACTAGCATGTTTCTATCCTAATCACCTGTATGAGTTCCTAGGAAAAAAGAATGAAAATGCTGTTGATTTCATCCTTTGTAGAACATCACACTCAGCTGAAACCCTAGGAAAGAGGAAAGATAGGGATGCACCTTTGGTATTTTCCAAAAGAAAAATCACAAATAGCTTATTTATTCTGAAATAAAAGGCATATTTACTTTTTCATTTTAATTACTAGAATGAGGACAAGGTGTGACCACGAAGACCACCAGGGAGTTTTTGAAGAGTGGCAACTTTTTGTATCCTGACTACTGAGGACTCTACTGCTCTATGCAAGAGTTACAACTCGCAATGACTTATACCAAAGGGAAGGAGTTTTACTGTATAATGTTTAGAAAGACAGATAAAGTTAAAACAATAAAAATGTTTCATGCCATATGTATACAGAATGAAAGGATTTATTTTTAAATTACTGTGTGCAGTATGTACATAAAATTCAACAGTTTTAAGGATATAGTGGCACATACCTGTAATCCCAGTTAGTTCAGAGGCTGAGGCTGGAGGACTACAACTTTGAGACCAACCTGGGCAACTTCTCAAGACCCTGTCCATCAATCAATCAATAGGGCTGAGGCTATCACTCAATAGTAGAATGCCTCTAGGCTCACTCTTCAGTACTAGAAAAATAAATTTAACAGTTTGCAACTTATAACTGAAAGACTTGATGCCCAAATCAGAAAAATCATACTACGATTTTTTTTTTTAATGTATTTAGTATGGGGTCTACAGGGTCTCAGTACACAGATTGGACTCATGGTGATTCCCCTGTTCTCAGCTTTCCAAGCACTGGGATTACAAGCATGCCTCAAATGCCATCTCAGTGTACCCCAGGGACGGGGGCAGGGCCAGCACCACACGTCAGGGATACCTGGGCTACTATGCTCTGCCTAAACAGGCACTTTAGTCCACTGAGCTATCTGGTTAGCCCATGCTATGATTTTAAATATGGTCATAAAAGGGTATCAAAAGGATCCCAAGGTATATAAAAATTTGATTACTTTATTTCTAGTACAGGAGCATTTGATTAAAAGGCTTTTTCTGTTCTATTGTGCTTTGTCTTCCTCACAAAGGTGGGGCACAATCTGGCAAAGCTGGGTGCTTAGCACTTACGCAATCTTAGTATTTGCTGGATGTGGAAGAAGTCACAGAAGAATCTATGTGATATCAAACTTCTAAAAGGTTCAAAGCCATCTGGATCCATCTTGGGACCTTGACTGTGTACTGGTCAATGACAAATGCCACAAGGTGTCACAAGCCCCAAGAGCATAAGAAAACAAATTAAGAAGTGAGACTCCAGATGACAAACAGACCCAGAGAGCATAAGTCATTAACATATTTGTTCCTCCCATCTCCACTGCTAACATACTTGCTATTTATACTTTACATGGGCTATAACAGTGACTGGGAGCTTTTAAGAGATGTGGCAAGTGGAGTGGGGATTAAGAGGGTGGATGGAAAAAAAAAAAAAAAAAACAAAACCTGTTCTTTGTCCTTAGAACTTAGTCAGTTCCCACTACATAGCAAACAACAGGATCTTGCTTGGTCTTCTAAATTCTGCTTGAGCCACATCCTCTTTGCTTTTCTACATTTTATGGTAGGAAGGCATACCTACAGAGTGGGAACTCAGTACCCACAATTTTTTTTTCATTTATTTTTATTTTATTAAAATACAAATGTCAATCAGACAGTTTCAAGACACCTTAACCATACACATTCGATGAATTAATACATTGCAAACTGTTTTCATAACGTTTTGGTATTGTACAAGGTGCATACATGACATTATATTTACAGATATTATTTTAGCAGATATCTCTTATCAGTGAATTAAGAGTGTAGTTGCTTACTTATCTTATTTTTTTATATCTGAATTATATCAAAAATTCAATAATTATTTACCTAGTGGATGACCATAGTACTAAAAGCTGACATAATAACCACCATTAGTGCATAATTAGTGCAAATCTGCACTAATTATGTAGAAGCACAGCATTATCTATCCCAACTGTACTGTCTATGGATTGTGGTGTCGAGTTCAAGCGCCTAAGTTAGTTGAATGTCAATGGAGTGCCCACTTTTGACAGGTGTAGACAAAGGAAGGGTTGTAGAAAGAAAAAATCATGATGTGTGTGTATAGTACCCACAATTTAACAGTTCTAATAATACAATAGTTGGGACAGATGCAGTCATAAAATTTAGTAACATCTGTTTCCCAAATCACTATTTAATGACATAGCTAACTCTGTTTTGGGGAAAATAGACCTGGCTGTCAGAGGAGCAGTAGTTCCAGCATATCAAAGTAACACAGACTCCAACAGGAGCAGCAATCCACAGACCTTTGGGTTGCCCACACAGAACCCAATTATATATTCACAAAGGTCCCTGCATTTTAGAGTCTAATAGGTAAGTGGTACACAAAGGAAAAAAAAAAGGAAAAAGAACCAAAAACACAGAATGCTATAAGAGAAAAGAAAACGAGAATCTTGATTATAAAGACATTCAGGTTTTGAGAAAACTATCTGGGGAAATCTTTTAGTCTGAATTCTAATAATCTGAAAACCCAAAGGTCTCCTTTCAGCTAGAAAATGTCTCTTTGAATTTATATACTTAGAAAAGAAAAAGTGATGATACTTGCCTAAGATCCATGATTCACTTAAATATTATATTTTATGTAAATACAAAAAACATTAAACTATATGGGCAATTTCCCAAAAAATTAAAAGAATTCCCTATGATCCAGCAATTCTACTTCTAGCTATATATCTAAAAGAACTAAAAGCAGGAATTTGTACATTTTATACCTGTGTTCATAGCAGCACTGGTCACAAGAGTCAAAAGAGGATAATAATCCAAGTGTCTATCCACTAGCAAGAGGACACACAAAATGTGGTATATACTACAACGGAGTATTACTCAACTTTTAAAATGAAGGAATGTAGACACATGCTATTGCATAAATGAACGTTGAAGTCCTTATGCTAAACGAAATAGCCCAGACAGAAAAGGACAAAGCTCATGATTCCACTTACAGGCGATACCTAGATTAGTCAGATTCATAGACAGAAAAGAGAATAGCAGTTACTAAGGGCTGAAAAGATGGAAGAACAGAGTTCCAGTTTAAGAAAATTAAAAGTATCCTGGTAATGGATGGTCGCATAACAATGTAACAAACTTAAAGCTACCACACTGCACACTTAAAAATGGTTATAATAACTTCTGATAGCTCAACACAATTAATAATAATAATAAATAATGAAGTGGAAACACAGTCTTAATGAGGAATGAAATAAAATCCTGGACATCATATCAATTTTCCTTGAAAGCTATGGGATATATATATATATATATATATATATACAATAATTATATAATTTAATATATAATATATATGCAAATATATTATATATAATATATATGTAATATATATAACATATATATATATGATATATATAGCTATTTTCAGATTTTCAGAATTCCTATTCCCACTCTTCAACTAATGAAATGAGAAAAACATCAAAACAAAGTTAACACTTTTATTAAAACTACTTTCCTCTTGAATATCCCAAATAATAAGGCACAGTAACAATTACACTTAAGCTCTTGCACACATTACATCAAGTAAATGTCAGCTGACATCATATAAGGGCTTTAAAAATGGTAACTAGAGCCAGGGTGATACCTCAGCGGTCTAAGTACCTGCCTGACAAGGACCCAGATTCAATGCCCGGTACCACATGCCAAGCCAGCCCTGGAATCCCAGTGTACCATGCAGGCCAAGGAAACTGGGTGTGGTGGAGCACACCTGTAATCCCAGCACTGGGGAGGGTGAGACAGGAGAATAACTGTAAGTCTGAGCCACACAGCCAGAACCTGTACCAATGTACCAAATAAATTAATTTCTTTTTTAATGGTGAGCAATTATCCAACATGGCTCTCAAAAATCTAAACCAGTATATCAAACATGAAGAACAGAGTAACTTCTTGGAGCCTGCTTGAAATAAAAAAATCAAATAAAATTGAAGCAGACTATAGTGCACTTTTTAAGAGAGAGAAAGGCATCAATGTCTGAAACAATGAATACTTCCAGGTTACAAATAATTATCAAGGACTCACACTCAGGGAACTGCTAAGTCAGTTTCTGTTATTCTTATAATTTAAAACTAATATCCCAAGCTATCACACAGAAGCCTTTTTAAAGTTAGAGATGAACAACCAGGCTACACAAATATGTGAAATATCAGAAAGTGAAAAGACATTAAATAAAGCCAACAGGCAAGTAAACTAAAAACATACACCACATTCCTAACACTCAATGGATGCCTATCTATGCTGGAGAATTGGATAGTTGGTCACAGAAAAGCACTGCTATTAAGTCAGAAATGACAATCAACAAAGAAAGGACAGATTATGTGAACTGTGTTCCCCCTGAGTCTTCACAGAATATTGTCCTCAGCCTGACCCTTCCACATAAAAGTTGTGTCTCTAAATTCCACCCACACGTTATGAGGGAGAGTAAAAACTAACTCATCTTTTCCATCTTAAGGGACTAGAACACAACCTGAAAGACTGTCATATGTATGTGACTTGTATCTGAACTGCATACAGAATTCTTGCACCCCCAGTAATAAAAAAAATTCAAATTTAAAAACGGGCTAAGGTTCTGAATATACATTATTTCAAAGAAGATATATAAATGGGCAATAAATACATGCAAATCAGGATAATGCAATCAAAACCTCAATGAGACATACTTTATTTCCAAACGCTGATGGAATTGAACCAAAAAGACAGTGACAGGTGTTGGCTAGGAATTAAAAGATGAGGATCCCAATAAATTCTGGAGTCAATGTAAAATGATGCAACCACTTTAAAAATGCCTGGCAGTTCTCAAGCATTAAACACAAGAGTGACCACATGACCTAGCAAGTTCACCTCTAGCCATATAACGAAGAGAAATGAAAACACGATGTTCAAACAAAAACTCGCACATGAACGTTCACAGCATAGTGTGTAATAGCCAAAACGTAGAAACAACCCAAAAGCCCACCAACGGCCAACAGAGAGTGATACATCCGCACATGAAATGTTTTCCAAATAGTAAAACAGAAAAAAACCCACTGATACAGGGGATGAACATGAATGCTAAGATGGAAACGCCAGTTGAAGATCGTATATGATTTCATTTATATGAATTACCCATATCAGGCAAATTATATAATATATAGTACATAAATACTATATTACATATAGTTGTTTAAGGCTTAGGATGGGAAGGAAGGGCAGGAAAATAAGATTGGTGAATGTGGTACAAGCTTTCCTTTTGGGAATGACGAACGTGTTCTACCATTGTGGAGCTGGTTGAATTAACGACGTACTAGAACTTACTGTACATTCTAAATGTATGGACTCTGCATACGACCAATGTCAGTCAAGATAGTATTTTTATAGCGCTATAAAGTTACTTGAAATTACACACAGCACTCTATGGACACTATATGATCGCTTCCCGCACTGACAATCGCGGGTGCCTTCTGGTCCTCCTGCTGCGTTGTCCCATGCCTCGCATGCTAAGGCCCCTGAGCCTGAACATTCCTTCCTGCAAACACCTGGGCACCATGGTCCCGGGCGTCACGCTCGCTGCCGGAAGGTGACTCAGAGGTCGCCTACCAGTAGCCAGTAGTCCCGCACAAATGCGGCCATCGACCTGTCGGAATAAGACTTCTGGGGCGAGCGCGACTCAAAGTCCCTCTGCTGAGGAAGTCTAACCTGTGTGCCAGCGTGAGCAAAGTCGCGGAGAGCTTCAGGACTCCGGCAGGTTAAGGAGTGGGCCCGCCCGCGAGCGCATTCGAGACTTCCGGCATCGCCACTCTCAGTGCTAGAGCGTCGACACCAAAGTGGCTGTCGGGATGGACCTCCAGTTCTTAAAGCCGGACGGTATCCGTAGACTGGCTGGTGTGAGACTACGGTTGCTTGGGCTCCGCGGCTGTAACTTCTCAGTCCCTACCATCTTTGTGTTTTAACTCCTTCAGTACCTACTTTCTTTGTGGTTGGTTGGTTGGTTTCGTTTTGTTGAACCGGGGATTGTTTTGTTTGTGTGTGTTTTGTTTTTGTTTTTCTATTTCCCTTCGCTACCATCGCTCTTATAATGCAGCTGCCAGTAAGTGTTCAGTAAGTATTAACTGTTATGTTTATCTTGATCATTCTGCTGTCATCATTCACGGTTTAAATGTCAGCCTTGATGACACAAAAAATCTACACGGTGGTGTACATGGTTTCAGGGTAAATCCTGAGAGGATTTGACTGACCTTGTAAGATTAAAAAAAAAAAAAAAGTTACATTTTAGTTATATGAGTCTTGCTTTAACTTGGTCTTAACCATCCAGCAGGAAAGTATAACCACGAGATGTAAAAAGTAATGACATATTAATATTAACATGGCGAGGTGTAAAAGGCTCAAGTCAACAACTTATGACAATTGCCAGTTCTGCTGATAACCCACTACTATTATGGATTATTGGACTACATTGGGTTATCTTGCTGAATTTAAGTACCTACAATATTCAAACAGGCATCAAGTATGAAAAGGTCTTTTGAAGACTTCTCCAAATATAGTTTCTCTAACAGCAATGGAACACCCATCTCTGACAAAACAAACAAAAAAGGGGGATATACAGGACTGTTGTAGATATACAGCTACTTTCTCTTAGTACAAACAAAAGGTTTGTACTAATATTGTTTAGACAAGATATCATATCTGCATCTTGTCCTCTGAATAACTATAAAGACAATATGCAATGTATTATTGTAACTATTCTACTAACCTGTTTTGAAACTGTTTCATTACTTTTTTTGTGATTAAAATGAATAAAAAATTAAAAAGAAAGTAAAAAAGAAAAATTCAGCCCTGAATTGAAGTACATTTCCTCCAGCAAGTCCAAGACTAATCAAGCTTAGCCTAAGGCAGTGGTTTTGGAATTCTTGATCACACATCTTTCTAAGAGAGATAAAGATGACATATCACTGCTATCTTATGATTGGTATATTATACATATTCTACAACTTTGACAAGACATTCTTTTCACATCACATGATTAGGTTGCCATATATATATTCCATCGCACTGGAGTCCACTGGCTAAATGAACACATTATCAAAGAGGCCTAGTATTAAATTCTGAATCCTTAAAATGGCTTGGTTTTGTTGTGGTGGGTTTTATTTTCCTTTTCTGTGGAACTGAGGACTCTGGATTGAACCCTGCTAAGTCCAGGCCTTTTTATATTTTACTTTGAGAAATTTGCTGAGTTGTCCAGGCTGACCTTCAAAACTGGGATTCCCCTGCCCAGCCTCTCTAATAGTCAGAATTACAGGTTTGTGCCAACAAGATAGGCAGAATGATTCTTATATGAAAGAAAAAGTAATAGAAACTAATCAGATTTTGATGTGCTTGACCTTTTAGGACTCATTGTTTCTCATATGAAAGGAAATGAAGAGAGCCTGGGAGAAAACTCAGCAGCTTAAGAGCCTGCTTGGCAAGCCCAAGATTCTGAGTTCATTCCCCAGAATCTATCAATCAATCAATCAATAGAAAAAGAAAGAAAGGAAATGAATAAATAGGCATTCATAAGGGAAATGTGATATTTATACACAATGGAGTATTACTCTGCAATAAAGATAGATAAACAAGTCATCTATAGGAAAATAGATGCCCCTCAATACTATACTCTTAAGTGAAATAATTCTGGCACACAAGTTTAAATATCTCAATCTCTGGTGTGAGAAATGAAAAGGTAAACAAGCAGAATGGAGGAGGCATGTTGGGCAGAAGGAAGAACATGTTCAAATTGGAAGTGAAACAAGGGAGAGTAGAAAAAAAAAGGAAAAGAATGGAAGAAATAAATGAAAACAAGGCTTTTCTAAATTGGCAGGAGAAGAAAGGCAAAGACAGAGGAGTGAATAGGAACAAAGAATTTACATACATTGTGTACAGTTACACACTCCCTAAAATGAATGTGATCAATATGTATGACAAATATGTAGTAATAAAAAACAAAGTTAAAAAAGAGAAATAGCCATCCTAACCAAAACTAAACAGGAAAAGCAATATATTCTCACTGACCAATATTCATTCACCTGGCATTGGCAATTGACTGCTTAGTATTACAAAAACACAAAGGCTTCACTGTGTTATATAATATGGTATTTTCCTCTTTTGTAGAAAATGTTTAATTGATCACCATTGGAAGTCACTAAAGAAAGTATTGCAGTCCCATATATGTAATTACATATATATGTATGTATATATATATGTATATATATATATATATATGTATATATATATATATATGTGTGTGTGTATGTTATGCACATGTATACACACATGTACAAGTCCAAGAGCTACTACTTTTGCGTTTTAATCTCATTGCCTTTTGCATATCTAGTACCCTTGCCTCTAGTTAAGCATCTTGGTCAATATTCCTAAACTGCATTTTAATGACATTTTATAGGCTCACCCACAGAGACAATGAATAGTATACCAAACTTTCTTAGTGTTCTTAACATTTTTCCACTTGCAGTTCTGCAATTATGTCAGTGTGCAAAATTTGACAATTGTTTATATTCTCTTTTTTTAGCAGGCCTTACTATTTTTTCATAGTTTTAATAGCCATAACTAACATTACATTCAATTCAATTAGATTCATTAGATTCATATCAGTATAATACCCCAAACATTTATTTTCTGCCCTCATATTTTTGTGATTTAAATAGTTTTTGAAATATTATCAGTTGGTTGTACATCAGTTCTGTAAATTTTGAGATTTTTGAAATCCAAAGTTGCTTGCTTCTACAAAATGGCAATGCAAATAATAGTCCTATGTAATGTGAAATAAATTTATTCTGCATCTGTCCTTTTACAAACCTGGACAACTGCACACACAAACATACACATATACAGACATGAGTGTAATTGGTCTGAAAAAAACACTATCTCCTTAACTTCACTTTTGAACAAAAAGGCTGAGGCAAATGTACAGTATTCAGAAAACTGAATAAATGCCTTTATTTGGTACACTGGAAGATCTCCTCCTTCCATGGAGCTGCTGTCAGAGGAATTTGAACTGTTTTCCATGTAACTCCTTTCATACTGGTGCCTTGGTGAGCCACAATTCTGGCATGACTATGGTGGCAAACTGCAGCCTCCACCCCTACCCCTAGGGCTGTAATGGAATGGGTCCATGAAATGGACCCAAAATAGTCCAGGTTCTCCTGCAGAACAAGGAAAAAAGTACAGAGAGTATACTTCACAGTAAGTAGTAAATAGCTGTCTCTATTGACAATTACAGGACAGAGCAGCCAAATAGGCAGAAGGGAAAAGGAGGATGGGGAATCCCTGTTAACGCAGGCTTCCAGTATTTGAAGAGTGAGACAGACACTGCTAACTCCAGTTGCCTGTCTCTCACTGGTGTCAGTGATGGCACCTCGGGCAACACAACCTCCCAACTTTAAGCATGCATAAATCATTTGTGTGGTATTGTACTTACAGTTAAATGAAGGGAAGGGAGTGGCTCCCTCAACTTCTCTGCTTCTGTTATTACTACTGCTACCAACACCTGGGCCTCCCGGAAGGCTAGTTTTTTAGAACTGTTGAAAAATAAAACAGCATCCCTTCACCTGTAGCTCAAGGATGGATGACATGCAACGCTGGGTGACACAAACCTGTTTGGTGTTTTACGGGAGCCTCCTAGGGTCCTTGGTGGGGCCACTATAGGCCTTCTAAGTGCAGTTGGTGGCTTCTTTGCTTTAAAAATCCGACTATAAATTTACAAGAAATTCTTGCTCCTCTTCTGCCATAATTTTCTTCTTCTGCATGAACTTTCAAATAGGTGATATCTTCAGTACTATCTTCTGCTATTAACATTTAAGCCCCACGTGAAAGGAACCACAGAGGCAATCTTTTCCTCTCATTTGTAAAAATTCCAGAGCAATGACACCAGGCTGAGAATAATGATCAACCAGACCCCAGCCCACTCGCTAATCCTTGAAAGCTGGTCTCCACTCTGGAAAGTGGGCCAATCCAGACTCATATCACAGTGTACCCCCTCTAGTAACGTAAGCCAGAGTCCTTTCTTGGCTTCCCTCTAGCTTTCCATGTAGAGCTTTTTTTTCTTTCTGGAAATCTGTACTTTAGTTTGAATTTCCATTTTTATGAAAGCAAGAGCCCACTTGACACCGAGACATTGTGACACATACTTGTACTCTTGAGGGGAAGCGGCTCCTGACTGTACATGTTCTTGGGAGTCTTCTCAGCCACTCTGCTGTATTTCTTTCACCAGGAAGAATTTTCAGTTTCTAAGGGTTTTTGTGTTTTGTTTGTATTAGGGATCAAACCTTGTATATTTTAACTTGTACACTGCTTTACAAGGTAGTAACTATTTATATAGTTTCAAAAAGAAAAAAATTAGAATTTGGAATTTCTCCCCTATAGAAGGAGGGAGGGCCTTATCAGAAGGAATTGGGATGGCTCCTATACAATGGCAGGTAACTATGACATCTGTGCAATCTGGGCTTCAACTTTTCTCACATAGCAATAATAACATTTCCATTTTTTGTTCTTATTTTTTAAAACAAGAACAAGGGGAGGGGGGCATGGGAAGAGAAATAAAATCATACAAAAATGCCAAAAATAATTTTCCACAATATCTAAAAACAGAGAGTTCTTGTCCACACATATGAATTCTAGATGATTTTTTTTTTCTGGTTTTCAGTACCAATAAAGATTTTTGCAAAAGCCATACTCGTCAAAATGTTCATCTTCCAGGTAGAACCACTTCCTTCCCCTTTGTCTTCACTCACTTCTCATAAGATAAAAGGGTGTGTTCTGTCCTCAGTAGCAGAAAGTGCTGACAGAAACCCAGAAACCTCTTCTGATACTTGTGTTACTTTTTTTGTGTGTGTGTGGCAGGCTCAGCCCACCCTGGGAGTGGGACTAGCACACACGGCATGTGGTACCAGGGATTGAACTGTGGTCCCTATGTGCTTGCCTTAGCTTGCCTAAGCATGGGTGCATTAGACTGCTGAGCTATCTCATTGGCCCACTTGTGTTACATTGGAATGGGCCAAAATGAGTCCAGGTTCTCGGAACTAAACACTGCCAAGTGTACACCTTCCAGTGCAATGTCCGGACATTGACTCTGAACTCCTTTGCTGGACAATGCAGCTCCCAGTAACTGTAAATTCAACATTAGTAAAGAATGAAAGAAGCCACGTTTAAGCTAAGAGAGGATAGTTTATTTGAAAGTGGAGGAAAATGGGAAGAGAGATGACAGCTACTTGTCAACTAGGGAGCTTTCAAAGGCAAAATACTTGTCCAGTTTTCTCTGTAGCTGCTTTTTATTGAGAGTCTTTTCCCACATAGGCTCTTGGAAGCTTATGTCTGGTCCTCCCCTTGGACTACTTCTGGTCCTATCACCTTTTCCTGTTGTTTGGTGGAGGTTAAAATTATGGGTCACGGGCTTAGGGAGGAGTTTAGACTTAAGCATTAAGTAAAAGGGCTTATTTTGATAACAGTACTTGAGACCTCCCTGAGCTTAGTTTCTTCCTTTGCTTTTGTCTTTCTGTTGTTCTGCACAAGGGGCCCAAGGTATATTTTCATCAATGAGATCCCAAAGTTAAAGAATGCACATGTGTAAGACATCAACAACAACATCAAGCAGCATGAAGCAGAATAGAGCACAAGAGTGCAAGAGCAAAGAGCCACCAGGGTCTTCATTGCATAATTCTTGTACCAGTTGTTGTCTCATACTTACATACTTACATAGTGCTGTAACTAGCACATGCATGTTTACCTGTGCTAAGTTGTGGTTACACACCTGTACCCCACTGTATGCTCCACTAGACAGGTCACATCTTCAGGTGTCCTTAGCTTTGAAGCAGTCTGAGTGGTCCTTGCATCCTGTAACTTACTCAGGCCATTGCAGAAGTTACTCTTCTAAAGTCTGAAGACCTGTGTCCTTTTCTGACCTTATCGAGAGAGTCCCATCTATCCTGCAGGAGGACCATGCAATCTTCCCCCACATCAGAGTGAAAGCTCCACAGGTTGCCCTGTCCACCTGGTGCTCATGGCAACAATAGTAGCCATGGCTTTAGGAAAATTAAGAGAGTCTTAGCACAGGTGAGATTTTAAGCTTGCTTCAGATACTTGTATGGGAACCCCAGGAAAGGACATTGAGCCCAAGCCAGAGAGTGGCAGAATGCAGCCACCAAATGAGTGTGTGATGCTTCCAAACACTTCCACCAGGAGATTACCAGGACACCAAAAACATAATAGCTGATCAAATCATGTACATTTGAAAAGAATATACATTCTACAAGTGTGCATTGTGCTCAATAAAACATCAATGATCTAGGTATAGTGACACACACCTGTAATCCCAGCAGTTGGGAGGTATATGCAGGCTGGACAACTTATTTATGTATTTACTTTATTATTACTTTGTCTTGAGACAGAATCTTGCTGTGGAGCCCAGGATGCCTTTAAACTTGCATTCCCCCCTCCCCTGTCTCAGTCTCTGGAGTGTTGGCATTACAGCTGTGGCTGCCATGCCTGACTCTACCTTTGAATTCCAGGGACTCTTCTAGAAGCTTGGCTGTGCATGCTGTGTACACAAATAAGGAACCTAGATTATTCCTTTCCTGATGTTAGCTGCTCCGGCTGGCCCTGTCTGTTCTCAAATGCAACAGTATCCACTGGAGGGCCCAGCATGGGGAAGCTACCCAGCTAGAGCTGGCTGCACTGGTGTTGGAGTGACACCTTGGAGAATATTGAAGCAAACTGTTCCTGTCCACTGGGGCTCAAGCGGGATCAAGGGAGGAGGACAGACAGTCACTGGCCAAATCACAACCTCTACAGCCAGAGCAGGGACAGAAAAGAGAGACAGTCACTTTGGCTCACATCCTTACCAAGGTTTTGACCCCTTCATGCTCTGAGCTCCCTGTGAGAAGGAATATGCTGCTGCAGGCACAAGATGCAGCTGGACAAATGTGCTTAATACCATCCATCTCACAAGGGTCTCCACAAATTTCAGCGGCTACCATTTCTCAGGACATTCTAGTTACACGTGTCACAGTCTTGGACTGCTTTGGAATCTTAATGGCAATGGGTTGGTGTTGTTAGAGAACATGTTGGCCAAGCTGGGCATGGTGGCACATTCCTCTGATCCCACTATTCTTGGAGGCTTAGGCAGGAGGACCACAATTTTCAGCCAAGCCTGGGCAGTCTAGTGAGTGAGTGAGGCCCTATCTCAAAAAAGAAAGGAAGTAAAGAAGGAAGGAAGGAAGGAAAGAAGGAAGGAAGGAGAAAGGAAAGAAAGGAAAGAAGGAAGGAAGGAAGGAAGGAAGGAAGGAAGGAAGGAAGGAAGGAAGGAAGGAAGGAAGGAAGGAAGGAAAGAAGAGAAATAAAGGGACTGGAGAAGTAACCCAGTGTGAAGAATTTGTGTTCAAACCCAGTACAACCAAAAAAGGGAACAAAATCCAATGTGTCATTTAACATCATCAGACTGATTTTTTTCTATTTTGTTTTTTGAGATGGGATCTTGCTGTGTAGTTCAGGCTGACTTGAACTCACTGCAGTACTGCTTCAGCCCCCCAAGTGCTAGGATTACAGGTGTGATTTGATCACCAAGGAAAACTATTATAGGCTCTGAAACAAGTCTCAGTAAGTTTTTAAAAAATTGAGATCATACAAAGTTCATTTTCAAACAATATGCAACTTTGCAAATGAGAAATAAAAGAATAAGAAATTAATTAGAAACAAATAAATAAAAAATGTGGAAAACCTAGGTGAGGTTAATTATACCTCACACACTTACATTGAAAAAGAATAAGGGTATAAATTATGATCCATATTTCCACCTTAGCAAGTTAGGAGAAGAATGACAAAAAAAAAAAAAAAAAAAAAAAAAAAAAAAAAAAAAAAAAAAAAAAAAAAAAAAAAAAAAAAAAAAAAAAAAAAAAAAAAAAAAAAAAAAAAAAAAAAACAGTTGGAGGAAGGAAATAATAAAGATTAAACTAAAATTGGCAAATGAACATTTAGAAACTGCTAACAAGACAGATCAAGTAGTGAGAAAAACAAATTACTAATTTCAGAAATGAAAAAGAAGGGCAGAAAGGTCAGCCATATTGTGGCCCTAGCCTTTCAAGGTCAGTGAAGACTCAGGACATAGGAGAATCTATACTATAACACCACATAACTCAGTTGTGCCTCAAATTTTCTGATCAAGGAAATTATAGGGGCAAAGAGGACAATGATTGATGATGCAGTGTGTCTAAGGAGAGTCATATGGAGAGAAAACATTCCCTCAGGCTTTCACAGAGAACAAACTGGTCAAGCTATGACTGTGACTCATCCACACAGCTGACACTGACAAAGGATCTACTGTGTGAGGCATGGGATTACAGGATAAACCCCAAGGGGACTTGATTGACCTCATCAGATACAAAAGTTACATTTTTTGTTATATAGGTATTGCTTTATCTTGGTCTTAACCATCCAGCAGAAAAGTATAAAAAGTAAAGCCACATTAATATGCTAAGCTGTAAAAGGTTCAAGTCAACAACTTCTGACATGGCCAGTGGTACAGATAACCCACTACTATTATGGACTAGTGGACTATATTTGATTATTTTACTGAATTCACACACCTATAATATTTAAATGACAATGGAATACCCATCTCTGTCAAAACTAAACCAAACAAAGGAATACAAATGAATGACCATTTCATATCTAAATATACAAAATAGGGTAGACATACAGCTGCATTCTCTTAATTCAGTGAATAAAAAGATTTGTTCTGTTAGTGTTTGTGCACAAGATATCATGTCTACCTCTTGTACAATGAATAACCACTAAGACACCAATATGCAGTGTTTTAATTATTGAAACTGTCCTAGTAATCAGGTTTGAAACTGTCTCGTTGTTTTTCTCAATATTTAAAATAAATAAATAAAAATAATATCAGAAATGAAAGAAAAGTCATCATTACAGAGACTACCCACACTGAAAGTCTGACAAGAGGATGACATTTCTAAAATGTCCTGATACAAGGCAACAGGGAGAACTTTAATGCCCTTACATTAGTCATTAGACATTAACCACTCCAAAAAAAAAAAAAGACTTGGCCATGGATAAGACAGATCTTTTCAGCTGACCCAATGTCTGCAGTAACTCTTCAGCCAGTCCAGTAATGGGTTCTTCACTCCACCTTGTTCACCACACCAACAGCTGTCCACTTAAGAGAAAAAGAGAACACATTCAGAGAGATTCTGGTTAGGCTAAAGCGATACTGTTTCAGGCAGCCAAGCTAGATGGAAATATTGTAGGCAATCAGACAGGGTCAGGCCCTCAAGGAAATAACACAGAAGACAAGGTACTTTACAACAGTGGGAGGAATGGATGCTCCTGCTGTGAGCCAGAGATCAAACAAATGCTAACCTCCTTAAAGAGTAGCATCAGGATTGATCATTACTCTGAGAAATCCAGGAAGAATCATCATCTGATGGCTACCAGATAAAGTCATGTTTTACATTCATGCCCACTTGCTGCGTGACTCCCTTCCCCATTTGGTCCTAGGCATAATGAATTTTATCTGAGCATTGATACATGTAATCTCATTGGTGGATCATAGTTTTGTCCCACCCCACATCCACCTAAGCGAGTTCCCCCTTGCTCCACCTTAGCCCCATATGGTTTTAAACCATAAAAGTCCCTGGAAGAGATAGCTTCTGGGGGAACAACCCGCTCAGGCCCCCTCCTGTCCCTATCTTGGACAAGAACTTTTTTTTTAAATTTTGTTTATTTATTTATTTTTGTTGTTTTATTGAAGTACAAATATCAATGAGACAGTTTTAAGATACCTTGACAAGATGAATTTCATAAATTAATACATTGCAGACTGTTTTCATAATGTTTTGGTATCATAAAAGGTGCATACATGATATTATACTTATGAACATTATTATACCGTATGTCTCTTATCAGTAGAGTGTAGATGTCTGCATATCTTATTTTTTATACCTGAATTACATCAAAGATTCAATAATTAATACTTTCTACCTTGTTATTTTCCTAGTGGTTGCCCATAGTACTAGAAGCTGACATAACATCCTGTCCAACAACCATTAGTGCAAATCTTGCCTCTCATAGGATTATGTAGAAGCATGGCATTATCTATCCCAACTGTACTGTCCATACATACACATCATGATTCTTCCTTTCTATACCCCTTCCTTTGTCTACACCTGTCATAGATCGGCACTCCATTGTCATTCAACTAACTTAGGTGCTTGAACTCCACACCACAATCCAACACAGTCCAGCATTCCACAACAATAGTGAGTTATCCAAAGAAGTTGTCGACCACAGCCATTTACAGCTCAATATTATGGCCCCACGATGTGTACTTCATTTTTATACTTTTCTGTTGGATGGTTAAGACCTAGATAGAGCAAGACTTGGATACCAACACAGGTACTTTATGTTTCATATGAGGTCAGTGAAGTCCCCTCAGGATTTATCTTGTAGTCCTGTACCTTATTCCACAGATCCTTTGTCTATGTCATCCATGTACGTGAGTCATGGCCAATGCTTGACCAGTTTTCTCTCAGAGAGAGCCTGAAAGAAAATTTTCTCTCAATGTGACTCTTCCCAGGCACACTAGAGAACTTCGATCTTTTTCCTCTCTGGCTCCATAATCTCCTTGTTCAGAAAATTTGGAGCTCAACTGAGTTTCATGATGTTGCAGTACAGGCTCTCATATGTCCTGAGTCTTCGCTGACCTTGAAAGGCTAGGGCCAAAATGTTGGCTGGCCTTCTGGCTCTTCTATTTCTCAAACTTTGATCTGTGAACTTAGGTTGTTAACCATCCAGAAGAAAAGCTGATTGGTATCCTGCAGCATATGCCATTCACTTTGCCTTATCGGACTCAATTGATTTTAGTTGTTGCTCTATGTTTCCATTTGTATTTCTGCTTTTCGCTTCTTATACTAGGGAGACTATATGACATTTACACATGTGTGTCTGGTTTATTTCACTTATGAGTATATGTTCAAGTGGCATCCACTTCAGTATAAAGGCATCACAATTCCTGCCTTGAAATTACACTACAAAGCCACTGTAATAAAATCAACATGGTATTGGCAACAAAATAGACCTGAGGATCAGTGGAATAGATTAGAAGATGCAGAGGCATCCACAATCACACTCAGCCATCTGATTTTCGACAATGGGGCTAAACAAGCTCACTGGAAGAAAGATAGCCTCTTTAACAAATGGTGCTGGAAAACATGGCTTTCTACATGCCGAAAACTAAAACTTGACTAGCTCTATCACCATGCACTAAGTTAAAGTCAAAATGGATTAAAGATCTAAACATTAAAACAGAAACACTCAATCTCCTGGAAGGGAAAGTAGGAGGAACTCTTGAAGACATAGGGGTAGGTAAAGAGTTCATGAACAAACATCTATTTGCACGGGGAGCACTTGAAAGAATCAACAACTGGGATCAACTCTTCTTAAGGAGCTTTTGCATGTCAAAAGAAATTGTCAACAGGGTGAAAAGACAACCCATGAATTTAAAAAAAAATCCTAACTAATAAGCAATCAGACAGAGGTCTACTGTCTAGAATATATAAAGAACTAAGATATAACAGGGCCCTCAAATTTAGAGACCCAATTCAGAAATGGGCATCTGAGATGAATACACACTTCTCAGAGGACGAAATTAAAGAAGCGAATAAATATATGGAAAAAATGCTCCACATCGCTAGTCATCCATGAAATGCAAGTAAAAGCAACACTGAGATACCATCTCACTCCAGAAAGAATGGCTGTCATAAGGAAATCAACCAACAACAAATGTTGGAGAGGTTGTGGAGAAAAGGGAACACTTCTCCACTGCTGGTGGGAATGTAGACTGGTGCAACCATTGTGGAGGTCAGTGTGGAGACTCCTCAAAAGAGTAGGACTAGAAATCCCATTCAAGCCAGCTATTCTCCTACTGGGAATTTTCCCAAAGGAACTGAAAACATTGTATCATAGTGATATATGTGTACCTGTGTTTATAGCAGCGCAATGTGTGATAGCAAAATCTTGGAAACAACCAAGATGTCCATCACATGAGGAAAGGTTGAAAAAGATGTGGTATTTCTGTATAATGGACTATTCCTCAGCTTTTAAGAATGACAAGAGCTTTCTTTTCCTCAATAGATAACCTCTGTTTGTTCCTAAAATTCATTCTTCAGTGTCAAAAGAACACGAACTCATCCAGGGTCAGGAGATCATTTTTCCCTATGTCATTTCGAGGTTTCCTATATCATTTGGAGCTCATCCACCTGAGATCCGTTTTTCTCCCTGTATCAATATCAAGTTGCTCGACAGAATAACATCAAGTAATAAATTAGGTACAGCTATCTGGAAGATATATATTTTAAAGACAGGGTTCAGATATTGAGTGTGAAGAACATTACCAGCCAAGAAATACTCTAAGAGAAAGCACAGAGTTCTGAAAAAAGTAGGTAACTTTTAAAAGTATATCAACTATATGTAGATTTGCAAGTATTCTATATTTTTGTAAACTTAATTCTGAAATTGCTGTGTGTTCACAGGAAATTTGAACAAAGTGTAGAATGGCCCTGCCTACACTTTGCCCAGTATTCTCCAGTGGTAATAACTTCCATAATTATCCTAAAATATCAAAGCCAGGGAGATAGCTCAGTAGAATAAGAGCTTGCGTGGCAAGCACAGGGTCCTGAGTTCAATCCCCAGTATTGAAAAAAAAACATAGGAAACTGCTTTTCAAACAATACATATAACTTACTTGGTTTATATCAGTTTTATATGCACAGTTCTATGCAATTTTATCACTTGCTTAGATGCCTATAACTACCATTCCAGTCAAAACACAGAATCATGTAATTGCAAAAATTCCTAACGCCACTCCCTTTATTGCCACAGTCAATTCCTGTTTTTTCTGTCCCCAGCCACTCTGAACCCCTGGAAACCAGAAATCTGTTTCTTGTCTTTTCAGTGAAAACATAACTTTCATCACAGCCATTGCTACTTTTAGACACTTTCTGGCATCTTTACGTTAGGCTTTTAAAGTATTTCATAAATTCTTTGATTTAATAATCATATTCTCCATACTTTATACAAAGATTATTATAAACTGATTGACTTTAAATTCCTATTTGCTGGTCCTTCATATCTTCTGCTCTGAAAGATGCTTGTGGTAAATGTTTTATAAGTCAACAGTGATCATCAGGTGAGTGGTTTTTATCTAAATTAATTCTAAAACTTCTAGCATATATTCATTGATCATTTCCTCCATTCTTAGAACACCAATATTCTCATTCCTCTCTATCTTTTGTAGACATTTCCTCTGTAAGCATTTCTCCTTCTTTAAGTGTGTTAGCCATTCCTCCCTCGTAGCTTCTCTTTTTCGTTTTTGTGCACGTAACCCATTAACAAATGAACATCAGCTGAGAATCCATGCTGGCTTAGTTCCCAACCACAAAGGCATCTTATCCTTCCAAACAACATGAAGTTCATGCGAAGAGCTTGACTTCTACCAGGACACGCCAGTTTGGCTCTACTAGTTACCAAACATCAAAATGCTTCTGTGCCACTCGATGAAGAGCTGATTCCACAAGACTCTGTGTGCTCCATTTGATAATAACAATCTTAGGTACAATTATCCCCAGCTACTGATACTCACTAGATATCCCCATAATCAGGCACTACAAACCACTTTGCTATGACCACAACCCCCTCTTCTTAGCACTAAATCCAACAAATGTGACCAAGTGGGACCCTGGGAACCATAAAAAGTGTTATAAAGCTTAGAGATTGCAGTAGTCATTGACTACATCCAATGGAATGAGGGAGTATCTAGGGGATGTTTCTACGATATATTAATGATTCCTTGTTTGTGTAACTAACAATAATAAAAATACCATTTATCAAGTGCTTGCTCTGTCATAGGTTCTGTACCAAATGTCTTTTTACAAATACTTACTACAGGTATTACTCCAGCACTACAATTTATATCATTACAATTCTATTTTACAGATATCCAGTAAATTCATGCTGGTGCAGCTGAACTAGGTATGCAAAGCATCATTTTTGTTTGGTCACAGTGTTAGTTCTGATCCTTGAACTGCCTGGACTTTACTGGTTCCTAAATATAATGTCTTCCCTACAGTTAAGAAAACTGTGACTAAGGATAAATTAGCTGTACAAAATTACACTATAAACACCAGAACTGGGATATCAGGCCAAGAATGAGTAACTCTAACATTTGTGCTCAAAACTACTCTCTCTAATTTCAAGTATGAAAACAACTTTAGGGAAATTTTTCATCTACATTTCTCTCTTTATTTTCTGGGAAGATGACAGTGGTACCAAGTTTTTCAATTTCCTGAAGGCCTTTGTAAAGTCAGACAATAGGGCACCAAAACCCACCAAACAAAACCCCACACAGACCATTAACAATCTAGTTAAAAAGTTATTCTCACAAACTCTGAAATTTGAATAGGCAGAAATTGATAGTAATAAAACTATGCAAGAAGGGGTGGAGTAAATACAGAAATATAGTGGAAAAAATTCTCATTTCGCCATGAAAACTCAGAAATACTCCCAAGGCCAATGTGAGATCAACAGGAAGAATTGGAGAGAGCTTTGCAGACACCAAGTCCCAAGTTAAGAACAGAATGAATGTAGTAGTCTGAACCCAAGGAACTCTCAATTGTAGTGGCAAAAATGTGCTTGCAGGATAAAGTCCATATTAAAGGAGAACCTGCTAGAAGTAGGATCCTAATTGAGCAGGTTAGGCAGAAAGGACAAAGAAAAGACAAGTCTTTTTTTTTTTTTTAATTTTAGGGAAGGGTCTACAGGGTGTTCAAGGTCTCACTACTAGATCGGACTCTTAGTGATCTGCCTGTTTACAGCCTTCCAAGAGCTGGGATTACAGGTGTGCACAACCATGCCCAGTCTCAACTGCTTTCTCAGTGGGTCCTGGGACCGGAGCTGGCAGGGCAGGTCCCACAGGCTCTCTAATCTGCTGAACTATTTGGCCAGCCCACAAATTTCAATCTTAGAACACAGAACGAACAGTGCGTGAAAACAACAGAAGGGGGAGCTCTAACCTGTAAGGTTAGGCTAGCTCTCTCTGCCCCCTTTCCCAACTAGTGAAGAAATATTCATGTCTTCAACAGGGGTGGCGTGAGGGGATAAGGAAATGGAGTGGGGAGTAGCGCTCAGTGGAAGGGTCCCTGCTTTCCATGGGTAAAGCCCTAGATTCCATTTACACACACACACACACACACACACACACACACACACACACACACACACCCTCGCCTACAGGCTCACTCCCTTCCTTCCTTCTTTGTGTTATTTTTTTCAGTATCAGGGATTGAACTCAGGACCATGTGGAGGCCAAGCAGGGGTGCTTATGCCGCTGAGCTATATCCTGGCCCCTTTTTGTGTTTTTGAGACAGGAAGGGATTCAATATGTAGTTGTTTTTGGTGGAACCGGGATTGAACGCAGGCCCTTGTGCTTGCCAGGGAAGCACTTATTCCACTGAGTCATCTCCCTGGCCTCACACCTCACCTAAATAAAAGAAAGGAAGTAGATCAATCATGTACTAAGTTATTATGAGAAAAATGAGTAAGGAACTGAATATCTCTCAACAATGAAGATGCACTAAAAAGATTCACCCAGGGGCAGAAGAGTATATTTTTGTAATGAAAATAGCCAGAAGATGAAACAGCATATCAAGAAAACTTACTGAGTTCAATTTTTTTTAAAATGTATTTAGAACAGGGTCTACAGTGTCTCACTATACAGACCAGACTTACAGTGAGCCTCCTGTTTTCAGCCTCCCAAGCACTAGGATTACAGAAGCACGCCACAGCACCCTGGGATCCATACCCTTAGGCTGCGACACTCTCCTAAGCAGGTGCTGCAGTGTGCTGAGCTATCTGGCCAGCCCCTGATTTTGATTTTTAAAACAGCAGAAATAAGCTGCACAGCCAGAAAGCTTAGCAAAACTCGAGGAATTTCAGACAAACTTGCTTGGGCTTTTTTTTTTGGTGCTGGAGATTGGATCTGGACCATTGACCTAAGCTACATCCCCAGCCCTTTTATTGT
>PVKA01033743.1:0-24002 GCA_004027165.1 Ctenomys sociabilis | reverse complement strand
AAATACAAATGTCAATCATTTTCTGCTAGAATTCTCTTTATACATTAAATTGCTTTTTTCTTTATTTTTAATACATTTCCCTATAATTCTTTAAAATATTTATAATGATGATTTTACATGTTTTCCTGTTATATATGACATCTGTATTATTTTACTTGAATACTTTTTTTTAAATGTGGATGTTATAGGATATACATTATAGCAACTCTCAGAAAGTACTTTGTTAAGGATAATTATTATTGTTTGATTTCGTTCTAATCATTTAATTTGTATGAACTCTTGAACTGTGTCTCTTACATGGTTTATCATCTGTTATTTCTACAGATTTCTTTTATCTTCTACTGATTCTTCCTGCTCTTGATTCTCCTCATCTCAACTCTCAGGAACAAGTAATTTTTCAGATATCAGAGTGCCTCCCAAACAGGCTGTGGTTTCATGTGGGATCTTGTTGCCAGTGGAACACTGAACTGCTGAGCTGGAGGAAACACAGTGGAAACTTCTTTTGCATCCCATTTCCACATAGGAGGGCATTTCTGTGAGGTAGAACCCATGCTGCCTACTTGATACTCTGTGTAGGACATCAATGCTGTTTTCAGCTGTGTTGGAAGTTGGGCTGAGACTGCTATAAAGCCTGATGGAAGGGCATGAGAAAAACAGGCTGACTGCATTTAAGGATGGAGCCAGCATCTATCTTCACTTATGTATCAACATGTAAGCAGTATGACCAAGTGATGACTATGGAGTCAAAGAGAGCTTGATTTTCATGTCCTCTAATGACATTTGAGTAACAGTGAATAAATTTTTAAATTGCTCTGTACCTAAATTTCTAAAAGGGCTAAAATAATATCTCCTAAAGTGGTTTTAAATGTAAAATGAGATGACTGACATAACATGCACATAAGAAAATGTCAATGTTAGCATAAAAATTACCATACTTTGATCAGCATGTGATCCTGTCATTAAGTCATGGAATATTGGTACTCAGATTTTGGTGGTTACCCAATCTGTTACCTTTCCTGCTTCATCTGTCAAATTGAATTTTATTTTTCTGCTTTTATATTTTTTATTGTGCATTATACTGATGGATTTCAAATATAAAAGCAACCTCTGATTCTGAGGCAGTGTACACACACAAAATTTATTTCCTATTTATATATTTTATGATTTGATTGACTTAATATATTTTAAATACTTAAAATATTTTTTAAATCTTTTATTTATTTATTTACTTATTTGGTACAGGGTCTTGCTATGCAGCTCAGACTTACAGTGAACCTTTGTCCCAGCCTCCCCAGCACTGGGGTTACAGGCATGTGCTACTACTCCTGGTTTTAGTGGCTGCAAGATGTGCCCAGGGTTCTGGGGTTGGCACACATGTGGTTCCAGGGATCAATTGTGGGTCCTGAGCTTTCTGGATAGGTACTTAGCCCACTGAGCTATCTTCCCAGACCTATTATAAATACGTTTATGTTGATTTTTATATATTTTTTCTTTTCCAATAATGTCTGGCTCTAATTTTGGTGTCATGGAAATGTTAAATTCAAAGAATGAGCTGCCTTTTTACTATTCTCCTTCTAAAATAAATTTTGTAGGATTAGTACTTCTCAAATTTTGATAGAATCATCATTAATGTAACCTAGGCCTAAGATATTTTGAGAGTAGAATTGTAGTAATAAATGCTTGTCTTGAGTAATTATAGTACTATTTAATTTTATCAACTCTATCAGTTTTGATAATTTATATTTCCTATGAGTTCTTTTTATTTTATCTAAATTATTGAATTTGTTGGGAGTAAGATTTACTTTATCCTTTATTTTAAAGGTTTTTATTGTAAAGTTATTAATATTCATTTATTGTAATATCTGTGGAGTTCATTGATCAGTCTCTTGTGTTTTGAATGGTTTGTGTCAGATATTTTCTCTATTAGTGTAGTAAATTTGGACAATTTTATTGGTGTTTTCAACTAATAACATTTTGATTTCATGTTTTGTTTCCTATCCTTTACTTATGTCTATCCTCATCACTATTATATCTGAAAATCTAATTAAAATTTAGGGTCAGTTAACAATTTTTAACATCTTAAAGAAAAAAAATGTATGTTATTTATTTATATTCTTTTTTTTTTTAGCCTAGCTGGGACTCAAAACCAACACCTTGAACATGCTCAGCAAGTTCTTCACTGATAAGTTGTAGCCCTGTTGCTGATTCTGTAACTTTGAAGCTGTAAATTTGTTTCTCATGCAACTCCTTTAGGTGTAGCCAATATATTTTTTAATATTCTGTTCCTTAGCTTGTGCTTTTTTAACCTAGTAGTGTATCAGTGATTTTTAAAATTTTAAACAAATTATGTTGTTTTAATTTTTATTTATTATTATTTTTTCAATGTAATTTATTGTTGTAAGGTCAGACTCATGGTGATCCTCCTGCTTTCACGTTTCCCAGTGCTGGGATCATAAATATGTGCCCCTGTGCCGGACTCTGGCTCAGCCTGCCCTGGGGATGGGGCTGAGATCGCATGTCATGCCGGGGTTCAAACAGTGCCTGCGCTTGTCTAAACTTGTCTAACATTGCCGAAGCAGGCACTTTAGTCCACTGAGATACCTTACCAGCCCTATCTTAATGTTTAGATTGTAGTTTGGTTTTTAATATAATTCATGATATGAGTCCTTTAAATTTATTATACCTAATTTTATGGTCTTGCATATTTTGGTGAAAGATTAAGTGTTGTATAAATGTGAATTAGATCAAATTGAATTAGTTGTTCACATTGTTCATATCTTCATTGATTTTCCATTTATTTGGTCAGATATTTAATAAGAACGAAATGTTGAATGTTCCAAAACAAATTGCTTTCTATTTCTCATTTAATTTGTCAGATATTGTTTTGTTTACTTCAAACTCTTATTCCCTTTACCCTTATCAATCTTTTTTTAGGGAGTCTTCATTCATTTTACTGGATAATGGTATTTATAAATTCTGCTTGCTAACTGTCTCAGTGCTACTGGCTTGTAACTGTCTCTTGGGTTCCTTAGTAAACAAAAATAAGGAATATGTGTTTCTGATGCCAAATCCAGCATCCATGTCCATGCATAACTTGACTTACATCCTTATCTGTGTGTACATGAAAATGAGCATGGGCTTATGTCAGTACCTTTAACTTTACACAAGAATCATTCTATCCTTATTCATTTAATTTTGTTTTCTTCTATGAGCAAATTTACTTCCTTTTATTATCTATATATTTTCTTATTTGTCCTATGTGTAAATCCATTTTAGCATCATTGAATAAAATCTATGAGATAAATGAATTTTAACAAATGAAGTGCAGCATTTAGAAAGAGTCCAAAAAAGAGTGCTGCTTTCTAAAATTGCTTAAGTTTTCCCTACTGCCCTTTTGGGCCAACACATTACAGTTGCAATCCAGTAACTTTCACTTTAGGGCATTTGTATTGTATCCTGGGATATCTCTACAGCTATATTATTTAAAATTTAAAAAAGAGCAAAGTTCACTTTTTATGATATAATTTTTCAGTTAATTCTCTGTCTCTTTTTCTCTCATTTGTTAGTATTCTTACAGACTCATCAATTTTACTCTTTTTCAAATGTCTCTGATAGATCTATTTAGGTTTTTTTCTTTCTTTTTAAAGTTATTTTCCAGAGTAAAAGACAAACTCAAAAGTAACAGAAACAGACAAAAACAGAATAATATACAGTACAGATGTTACAGATTTTCAAAACAAGTATAGCTAATTTACACTGGTTGATAAATTATCTATTTTTATCATCAAATAGATTAACAGATATAGTTGTGTAACTTTTGTTCTTGTTTCCTTTTTAAACCTTTTAAAAATTGACCTTAGAGTATAATAATAATGGATATGATATTATTAGAAATGGCATACAAGTTAGAAGACCAAGATGACAGGTATTTAAGCATGGCTTTTGTATTATGCATTGCTGTCCTCAATGTAGTTGATTAGATCAAAGATATTAACATAAAGAGTTAGTCAAAGTGAAAAATATACACATTAATTTCTATTTTCAAAAAAACTGATGAAAATTTTTAGTATAATCACTTCAGTCATCCTTCATATATACTTGCATGTTTTTCCTCTTTCCTTTTTTGCTATATTTTATCCTTTCTCTCACCTTTGTTGTGTAATCCTTAAGTTCAATTTCTTTTCATTTTACTATATCTGTTACACCATTCAGGTTTTATTTTTTCTTTTAGGGTTCTTACACTAGGGAGACAATATGATGTTTATATATGTGGGTCTTGTTTATTTCATGTATAAATGTAATCTCTAGTTGCATCCACTTACCAATGAAACTTTCTAGTTTGTCTGTATAGCTGTGTAATACTGCATTGTATAAAAATGCCACATCTTTTTCATCCATTCCTCAAGTCATAGGCATTTTGGTTGTTTCCAAGATTTGGCTATGACAAATTGTGCTGCTCTCACCATGGGTGTACATATATGACTATGGTATGATTTTTGCAGTTCTTTTGGGAAAATACCAAGAATGAGTATAACTGGATTAAATGAGATTTTTGCTCCTTGTTTTTTGAGGAGTCATCACACTGATTTTCATATTGGTTTTATCAATATACATTTCCACCAACAGTGGAAAGGGGTTTGTGTCCATTAGGTCCATTTTTTCAAAGTTATGGTTCAATTCTGTTACTTCTTTGCTAATTTTTTGTCTGCTTGACCTATCTTTGTGGGTAAGGGGCTGTCAAGGTCACTTGGGGAAAAAATAAAGACCAAGATAAAGGTCACTCTTAGGGTTGTGGTGCTGGGTATTAGATTTTTCATTTACATTAAAATTTAGCTTGTATGGTTGAGTGCTTCTATATTTGTTGCATACATATTTATGACAATTATCTCTTGCTCTTGTATTTCCCCCTAAAAATATGTAGGTAACTTCTTTATTTTGTTTGGTCCTTCTTGAAGTTCAGAATGTCTGTGAACTTCTGTTGCTACCCCTACTTTTGTCAAGGTCCTGTAGCATGTAGTATTATTTTACATGCTTTGACTTTCAGCCTATAAATTTATTTATGGGTTAAATATATTTCTGACATACAGCACTTTGTTGAATTTGCCTTGTGGGCCACTCTGCCAATCTATTTCTTTTTACTGAATTGAGTCCATTTACATTGTTGGGTATAATTGATATGTATTGGCTTATGTTTACCATGTTATTTTCCTGCTGTTAATTGTCTACTTTTCTCCATTGTTTAATTATTTGCCCTATTTGTTGGCATCTTTCCATTGTCATTCTTGGAATTGTGGTACGATATCTTTCAATCCTTTTGTAGGATATCTTTTTGTACTCTGTGTAGGATTGGCTTGATAATCATGAATTTCTTTAATTCTTTGTTATGGAAGTATTTCACTTCTTTAAATTTGAGTTTTGCAGGGCATATCAGTATGGTTTGGAATTTGTTTTGTTGTAAGACTTCAAATACTTTACTCCATACTCTTCAGTGACTTGATGGTTTATGAGGAGAAATCTGCCATTATTCTGATGGATTTTCCTTTAAAAATGATCTGTTTCTTTTCTCTAATGGCTTTTAGTATGTTGTTGTTGTGCCAAATTTTTAGAATCTTGATTATTATATGTATGGTTGCAGTTTTAATTGGGTTAATATTATTTGGAGTTCTATGTGCCTTGGTTACCTGAATGACAGATTTTTCCCCCCATATTTGGGAAGTTTTCTGCTACTCTGCCCATACTCTTTATATCACTAATTTTGATTCCTTTAACATTAATGCTTCTTAGTCTTGTATTGTTGATTTTTCATCGTCTTCCTTGTATTGAATTACTATTTGTTGGATATTAGTTGTTTTTAAGAGATCTTTCCTTACCTTTTCACTCACTGCCACAGTGTCTTCAAGGTCTAAAAGTCTAACTTCACTTTCATTCAGATGGTTTTACCAACTTTTAATTGAGTTTTTAATCTCCTGAGTATCTCTTGGAATTTGCTTCATGCAATCTATTTCTTTTCTATGTTTCTCACTCAGTTTCCATCATTTTTCTCCTCTTTTTTTAATCAGTGTCTTTGTAAACTCTTCATAATTCATTATAGTTATAATTTCTTTTTTTTTACCCCCTTGAGAGATTATTTCTGATCTAATTTTCTCTGCACCCTTCTCTGGTTGTTTCTTCAGTTCTAATGTTATTATTTCTGATCTGAATTCCTCTATACTCTTCTGCAGTTTTTTTTTTTTTTTCTTCAGATGCTATTTATTTCACAGATTTTAGGGCTGTGACTTTTAATTCCTTCTGTGCTAGTTCCTTCTCTGTTTGTTCTGGGTGGACTCAGGGCCTGAGATTGCATTTTATTCCTTCTGTTTGTCATTTTTCTATTTCAGAGAAAATTATTTTGATTTCTGTGATACTTTTTTTGTGAAAGTTTGATAGTAGGTAGCTGTATCACTGTGATCAGAGCCTCTCTGTAAAGTCTGTTCTTTAGGTATCTCTCTGTGTTCCAAGATTTTGCCCTTTGTATGGATTGAGAATGAGATATTGGTTTCTGTTTGTCACTGTCTTGTTCTTCAGTATAGGGCTTCGAAGAGGTTATTATCCAAGGGCCTCTGGATATTTTTACCCAAAGGAGAATATGTGGCTAAGGCAGATATAGTTTCTTATTTACAGTAATACAATTAGCAATATTAATAATGGGTAGTGAGATTTAGCAATTGATGAACTTTTGTAACTAATGTGTTTGTATTTTATACCATAAGAGCAAACATTAAATTGGGAATTTGTATTTAAATTAGTTCTCCTAAATTCTGTCTGGTCACCTCTCCTTGATGTACCTGGAGTCTTCCAGGCAAACTAGGTCACCCCAGTTACCTGTTGCCAACTCTGTCTTGAAACATTGCTCTCGTAGGTCTGGGTGTAGGTCTGTGTGGCACTGGATCTAGCAGTAAGCCTCTGCTTTCCAGGTCGCATTGCACCCATCTCACTCTCGTCCAGTTGGCCTGGCTTGGGTCTGGCTGTTCTCAGCTCCTTTTACCTGTGCCCCGTGGAAGTAAACCCACCGCGCCCTGCTGGCTAGAAGTGCTGCTCCTGTTTTAGCGCACTGGGTCTTTCACCTAGCTGTTCTATAGGGAGTTCCACTGCAGGGTCACACACTGCGCCCCTCTACAGGAGTTCCGCTATTTGGCCCCAAACTGAACCTCTCTGCCTCAGTTTCATTCTATTTTAGGTTTTAATTGTATCAACTTCTTCTCTAAATCTTTATATTTTCTTTTCTAGCTTTGCAAATAAATTTGCTCCCTTTTCTTTAGATTTTATGGTTTTCAATTTTATATTTTAATTTTCAATATACTTACTACTATAAATTTCCTTTAACTCACTGCATTGTCTTCATTTCCCTAAATTTTTAATATATTTTATTTAATCTGAGTTCTTTATAGTTTTTTTAGAGGTTTTAAAAAAAATTTTATTCATGAGGCGTTTAGCAATGTGTTGTTTAACTTCTAAAAGTTGGAAACTTTTTTTCTTTCTGTTATGTATTGCTTTATAAATTAATTCACATATAGTCTGAAAATATACTAGATTTCTATTTTTAAAACTTTCTTATATGTTAATATATGGTCCTAAATATGTTAGATATTTTAATACTCTATATGCACTTAAGAAAAATATGCATTGAGCTATTCAGTGGTTTGACCATGGTAGTTCATAGTGACATTCAAGATTTGTGTATCATTAATTATCACCTGCTTAGTTTTTCTGTCAGTTTCTGAAAGAGGAGTGCTGTGTTTCCAAAAGTAATTGTAGATTTGTCAGTTTCTCCTCTCAAATCCATCATCTAAAAAAATTAATGTCTTGAAATTCCTTTTTCAGATTCACCTTTATTTACAATTATTCCATCTTCTTGTACAATTAACTCTGATGTAATTGTACACTACACCAGATAATCTTTCTTGTTTTAGGAATACTTTGAGTTCGTAAGCTTATTACAGCTTTCCTTAAATTCATGTTTTTTTAAAGGCTTAAAATGTACTTTAATAAGTTGATGCTGTATTATTGCTCCATTTCTCAGAAAAACTCCAAATTTAAAGTATCAGGGATAAATCAAATGGTACACCAATAAAAAATGCACAGCATAAATCTAAGATAGGAAAGGCTGGGAGCTGCTGTCAGACCTTCAGCATACAGCAACCTAATAGCCAAGATTGTACTAGGTCTATCAAGAAAAACTGTCAACAGCAACATCATAAACAAAGAAATATCATTTCTGGGATGTCCTTATCCAAGGAAAAGATGACGTAAGTTAATGCAAGGTTTTTTTTTTTTTAATATACTCAAATGAAAATCTCTAAGAGAAAATGCCTTTAGTACATGAAAGGTTAATATATAGAATGTAACAGAACTGTACATATGCTATCTATGGCCTCTATAGACATTTGTCTGAGTTCTCACCTGGGAGCAAATGGAACAATGGTCACTGGGAGATGTTTGGTTTTTGTGGTGTATGTGTCAGTGTCTTTGGGCATGAGGAGTGTAGAAAGCAAATAAACATGATGGAAAAGGAAATACCCAGAATGCCAGACTCTGAGGAATCATCCTGTCATTGTTCCCCCCAGTCTGCAACAATTCATATTTGAAATTTCAAGAATGTATCTCACAGAACAAATTAAACCACACAGAATTTGGTAAATATCACTTCTCCCTTGCCCTCTGCCCCCAGTATACTCCCTTAGAGTAGTACAGGCAGGGAAGACCTAACTATTGGAAGGAATCCCTAACATTTTTTTAAAGTAGAATTCTGGCTAGACCAAAAGGATAGAATTTTTAAAGTAGAGTTCTGGCTACTCCTTAGTTTGAGGGTTTCAGGAAACTAGACACTGAGACTTTATTAGTATCAGTGACGTTTGTTTGAAGCAAATTCAGCTCCAGGAGCTGCACGGTTGAAAGCAGGAAGGGTTCCGGCAGTTGCCCCAATTCCTTCCATCATAACAGCCTGGTCAAAGTGTTCACTTGTTGGTGATGTCAGTCCCAAGGTTCCATCAGGCATCACAGTGGCAGGTCTTAGAGAAGCTGCGGTACCAGCTGACATGAGCTGGGGCATGGCGCTTCTGTTGTTTATGCCCATAGCACCTCCTATAGCCATAGGGCCCATCTGTATCTCTTATTCTTGTGCATCAGGGAAGGTTCCCTTGAATCCTTCCTGCTGTCGCCGCATCATATCTTATTGTTTGTACTGCATTTATTTTTCACGGTGCCTCTGCTCCAATTCCTGCCTGAGCTCCAGTTGGTTTCAGTTTTGGGCCTATTGCTTATGCAGCTCTTCCATTCTCCAAAGCAGTTGGCATCTCATCAAATCCTGCCTCATCAGCATAACTTGGTATTTGTGGTGAGCAGCCTGCATCTCCTTTCCAGCCTCTCATGGACTTCCTTGATGTTGTGGTCCACTTGAAACTGCTGCTGCTTCTCCATCTCAATACCTGCCTTCCAGCTCATGGCATGTTCATTTTCAAAGGATCCAAGCTGTGCAAATCAAGGTGGCTGCTCTCCCTCCTTGTGGAGTTGCTGGTTATTTATAACAAGCTTTTCTGGAAGTCCTTCTTTGTCATCTAACTGGTCCATAGACTCTATAGTCACAGGCTGGGGAAATGTGGTTAGTATGAAGGACCCTTCATTGCATCTGTCCAGAGCTTTTTGTGCAGCTGGCTTCCCTGAGAACCGAACAGTGCCTTTTCCTGTGGGTCTTCCTTGATCATCCATAATGACTATAGCTCTTTCCACCTGGCCAAACACAGAAAAGGCTTCTTCCAGTAGTTCGTTGGACACATACTGAGGAAGATTTTGAACTGCTAGGGATGCACTATGGCAAGCAAAGTCCATGTGCAGTTGTTTTCCACAGAGTGGCATATTACCCAGCTCCACTTTGGCAATCTTTGCAAGGATTTGTGTTTCCAAGCAGATAAAGCCAAAGCCTTTATCCTTATGAATGAAAACTTCCTGCTTTCTCATATTTCTCAGTTTCCTCACTTCCTCCTCAGTGATATCAGGGAAGATTGCCCACTAAGAGGTAGTTACATTGGGTAAGTGTCTTCTGGTTTCCTAAAATTCTTCAGGCCAGTAGTCAAATCTTCATTTTGCCTATTGGCCTGTTGCCTATTTACAGGTATTGGTGGCAGCAGCTGCTGCTATGCTGATGATGCTTCCTTGGAGTGTGGTTCTGCTTGTGCAAGTTCAAGGTCTTATTGCTCTGCATTTTTATACCCTCAACTTGACTGAAGACAACAAAATGCCTCCAGTCTTCAACTTCGCCAATACCAGCACTTCTCTATGCAGAGTAACGGCCATGCTATCTAGGCTCCATTGTCCAGAGACAATCTAAAATCATGTTTTTATTGTCTACATCTTCATTCTTTCAGTTTTAGCTTACAAAGCTTATATTTTAAGTGAGTTTCTTGCAGTTGATATTGGGTCTGTTTTTTGTCCAGTTTTATAATACCTGTCACTTATTGTTGAGATCATTCATTTTGGGGGGATAGATTATCTATTGCAGTTAGGTTTTGTCAGTTTTACTCCTTTTATCTCACTCATCTGTTTCTGTCTTTACCTCCCTTTCTAATTTTTATTGCATTTACAGTTTGTATTTATATGTCTTCAGTGGTAGGTATGCTACTTCACATGAAGTATGGAGGACTTTATAACAGTTCTTTCCTTATCCCTTGTTTCATTTTTGTTACAAACTTCATTTGTGAATATGATCTTAAATGCACACATGTCAATACTATCATTGATTTAAAGTTATATTTAAAATGTAAATACATGATAAATACTACATTTACCTTTATTTAATTTGTAATACTTTTTCATTTTGTTAATGCATAGATCCACATTTTGGACTATATCATTTTATACATTAAAAACTCCCTTTATCATTTCTTTTTCTTTTTTTTTTTTTTTTTTTTTTTTTTTTTTTTTTTTTTTTTTTGTGTGTGTGTGTGTGTGCAGGGTCTCAGTACATAGCCCAGACTCTAGTGATCCTCCTGATTTCTGCTCCCTCGTGCTGGGATCACAGGTGCACACCATCATGCCCATATTCCATCATCAGCTCAGTGTTCCTGAAGTTGGGGCGAGCGTGGCATGTGGAGCCAGGGATTGAACCCTGGCCCCTGTGCTTACCTAAGCAAGTACTTAGTCTGCTGAGCTATACCGCCGGCCTTCCTTTATCATTTCTTGTAGATATTTGCTGACCTCATTTTTCTTAGATTAAATTATCTTTACCCCTCCTTTTATGTTTGAATTATATTGTTTAGGATAGAACTGTCTTAGTTTTCTCATTGCTGATGCAAATACCTGACACTCAATGCCAGTGGAGGGAAGGTTTTGTTTCACACGTAGTTTGTAGAGGTCTCTGTCTGTAATTGCCTGGCTCTGAGGCAGGGTAGAATGGCAGAGAAATGGTGGTAGGTAAAAAGTAGCAAAGCAACAAGGAGTGACCACAGCTCTTTCTGACCCTTATCTCTTATCCAGGCTACTTTGAATGGGCAGCACTTGCATCCTTAATCCTAGTGTCCTTGATTCTTTGGCAGGGGGTGGGGATGGGGCATCTAAACACAAGCCATGACAAGAACTCTTCATTGAGAGTTCCTACTGTTTTCTTTTAACATTTTAAAAATTCTGTTCCATTATCTTCTGGCTTGCTTGATGACAAGTGGGCTTTTTTTCTTAGCCATATTCCTGTTGGTAGCATGTTTAATCTGGATGACTTCATGACTTTTTTTGATCTTTAGTAGTTTTCAAGAATGCCATTTTTTTTCTATACATTTTAATTAGTGCCCTTAAAGTATTTGAATGCTTGATTTGGTGTCTTTCTCTAATTTAAGAATTTTTTAGGCATTTTAAAGTATACATTTTTCTACTTCATTTCCCCTTTTCAAAGATTCCAGTTACATAAGTACTAATTTGTCTGACATTGTCTACAGCTTATATGTGTTCTGTCTTGCTGTTTTTTTCCCCCTTTTCTTTTTATTTTTCAGTTAAGATGTTTTCTATTGTCATCAATCTTACTAATTCTTTCTTTTACTTTATCTGGCTGAAAGTTTTATTACTCTTCTTCATGTTTTTGGTTCCCTCATGTGTTGATAGCTCTATATGAATATGTACCTAATGCAGCGTGGTTTTGTTTCTACTCTAGCCTTCAGTATACTAATTAAATTATTTTGTGTCCTTTAATAGTTTTGGCATCTGTGTCACAACTGAATTAAGTGCTGATTCTTTTATATTTTCTTGTCTTTTTATTTATTTGTTAAGAGACTTTATTCTAATTACAGTGCTTGTTGAAATGGAAACTGAAAACACGTATACAAAACGGTTGATTACTAATCATGTATTGAAAGCAGTAAGGGGTTCCACAACACCACATAAACCAGTTCTGAAGTTTCTCAAGGTAAATTTTACAGCTCCAGCTTTTTCAGTGTTTATCAAAATACAAAAGAAAAATGTAGAGGCCATCTTTTCTGATGGTAAATTGGACCCTTGCAGGATGAGGAACAAAGCTAGCAGGATGAGGAACAAAGCTACTTCACACATGGAGGTGGTACTCTGGAACTGTGGTCTGGAGTGGACCAGCCAACCTAGCTTGCACATGCTCCTGCTGGTGAGATTCAGACTTTAGTCAGCACAAGTCCTGAGCGGGCACTGGGAATAGGTTGCCACTCCAGCTGCATGCCGACCGAGGTGGAGGGTGGGTCCCCTCCCCGTACCCTTCCTGCTACTTCCCTGCTACTCTGAGGTGACCATGTGAGCATGTACAAGCACAATGCTGTGAAATGCAGGTGACCCAAAGACAGGCAGGCCACAGAGTCTCTCGATTGTGACCATGCAGTGGATAGCATTTGTTCATCATAACTCTGGAGTTCCCAAAGGAGCAGCTGATCTGATGATTAGGCTAAACTGTACTAGGAATAGTGTCCCTTCTGCGTGTTCAAGTGTTCTCCTCACCTTGTAATTTTTAATTATTTTTAAAAATGCATGGAATTTGGGTTGCGCCCTAACCACCAAATGGATCCTGACACCAATCTACAGCTCTACAGTGGCTCCTGGAGACCAGGTGCCCTGTACCCAAATCCTTTCTTAGTACTAACAGTGAGTTTTCCTTTATAATAAAAAAGCTGAGTAATATTGCATAGGAGCACCAGAAAGTGCCTCAGTGGAAACAGAAACTATTTACATTAAATAAAAACCTGTATTTGCACATGTATAGCACAGTGCATGCATGCTGTGACCAACCCATGGAGACAGCTTCTGGCACTCAGGGCCACAGAGCGGCAACATGAGAGGAAAGCAGAGGGTGGAGAAGGAGAAAGTTAGGGGGAGGGGGTTTCTGGTTCACTTCCGGTTTTGGAGCTGATTGGAGAGCCAGTCCAATCCTTCATATAGCCCATCCCCAGTGGTTTCACAGGTGGCCTGAATGTACCAGTTCCTGTGGTATAGAGTGCAGCCCCAGCTTGTCTGATTTCAGCTGCATTCGTGGAGTTCTAGAGGTCCTGCTTGTTGGCAGACATGAGGAAGACAGTGTCCCCAACCTTGTTCTCAGCCAAGGCCAGCATCCACATGAGCTCTTCACAAGCCTCGTTCACATGGGCTCTGTTGTTGCCGTTCACCACAAAGATCAAGCCTTGGGTGTTCTGTAAGTAGTGGCACCACAGTGGTCAAATCTTGTCCTGACCACCTACATCCCACATGGTGAAGCTGATGCTCTTGTATTCAGCAATCTCCACATTGAAACCCGTGGTAGGAATGGTGGTCACACTTTCACCAACCTTTAGTTCATAAAGAGTCATTGTCCTTCCGAGAGCATCCAGGCCCACCATGAGAATGTACATTTGTTTTTGTCAAAAGACAAAGAGATTTATGAAGATATTCTCCATGATTGTGGGTGTGTGGAACTGAAACTGGCCTGAGACCTCGGGGTAGCTACTCCAAGCCAGGCCTGTCTTTTTATATTTCATGTGACTTTGTTGAAAAACTACAAAAGCTATTTGTACTAATTTTTTAATTTCTGGAGATGTGCACATTTATATACTGTTAAGTTCATAGTGTAGAATTTGTGCTGATTGAGTCGAGTTCCAGTATTATTTTTCTTACTAGTATGATGGATGAGGGTTAAAGTAATGGTTGATTTTCTGGTACATTTGGGTAATCCTCATCACACTAATTTTCATGTGGCATAGCATGTTTTCCTTTAATTCTTCCAGACATAATTCCAGGGAATAACCCATGTTTTTGCCCTAGTTCTGTGATAGATTTTTTTCCTTTCCTCCTATCCTTGTTTTCTTTCTGAGGTAAAACTGAAGAAATAAAGATAAGTAGAAAAACACAAGAAAATTCTATTTTTGTTTTTGTTTTACCTTAAAAATTTGGGTCAGATTCTTATTCATCACTGTACATATGCATGTTAATCACATATGGAATACATATACATATATATATATATATATTTATATATATAGATAACTAAAAGAATTTTCAGAATTTGTATGATGACAGCTGCTAGCTTTTAAAAACGTTCAGTTTGACTCCCATCCCAGAAATATCTAGAAGTCTTTAGCAATTTAAGTAATCATCTCTGGATCTAAGAAAAACAATCTTGTGAGATACCCCTGTGTTGATGTCACCTCTACCGAGCAGTTATGCCATGGACTCAAACTTTTCAGTAAGGGCTTCTCTGGAATTAGAAAATCAAGAAGATAGCAGAAGTTATCTGTTGGGCCCACATCGCTTTAGCTAATCCATGAAAAGCTGGCCTCCTTTGATCAGTGACAGATGTACACCTCTGCGTCATGGTGATCCCCTCCCATGTGCTCACGCTGCAGCCCCTGTCTCACTTGACACATCTTGACTTTGTTGTTGTTTGGATGAGAATCATGAAATTACTGAGCAGGGCCAGTTAAGGCCATATCTCCTATTTGGGGAACTTCTCAATTTTTGTGTAGTGAGATTTCTACCAGTGTGTGAGAATTTGGTGTTCTTATTCTTTTTTAAGTGTAGATTTGTCCTTTAGGGTATGTGTTTTAGTTATAGTCTGCTGTTGGCTGCTGTTTCTTTTATTTTCTATGAGTTACTGCCTGTTCACTTAGGCTAAGGTTTAGTGATTTTTCTTTCTTTCTTTTTTTTACATTTCTCTTCAGATCAAAGCCTCTGTTCTGTAGGAGAAATAGTAAATAGTGATGATATGTCTGGTTAGAACTTTGGAAGTGGCTTCTGTTCCCCTACCAGCACTTTGGAAAAATCTTTTCTAGATTGTTCTTGATCTCAGTTAGCAGCTGAGTCGGTTTTCTGGTTCAAAACTTGTAAAGGATGAAACACACCTATTACTGTTACTGAGTACTCTAAAGCTTTATATTCATGAAGCTGTTCCACACTTAACCTTTAGAAACTTATTAAATATTTCCAGTAGAATGTTTTTACCAAGTTCTTCTTATATAGCATATGGTGTCATATGTGCCAGGTTAGGAAATTTCACTCTGTTTTTCAGCTGCAACCACCTCTGTCACCAGATTTGCATTAGCTGTTTCTGTTGAGACTTCAGTTCACTTTTGGGTTCAAGGACATTGTACTCTCTTATTTGACTGCTTTTCTGTATAGGTAAGTATGAAGCTCTTTGAGGCTGTTTTCATCTCTGAGCTGTTACTTGAAATGGACTAGTATTTGTAGTTGTCTAAAATACATTTCTGCATTCATGAACACTTCCCTTATTCAGTTTTAGAATCTGGATTTTACTAGGTCTTATGAAGTAAGTTGGAGACTGTCATTGTTTTCCTTTTTTGTAAGAAATTTATCTGATTTTTGAACATTTGAACAGATATATGAAAACATCTAGATATTTATAATGCTTGGATGTAAAGGGAGATAATTTTAATAAAATTTCAGTTTGTTTCATGAGGAATAATAAGTTTTAAAAATCTGGTTAAATTTTCTATTTCTGTGCTAGCTTGATAAAATTCCATGATTGTTTGGCTGTCACAGTGGGTGAATAAATATGTATTCATATTATGTGGAGAGAAACATGCATAAATAGATACATCTACTTTGCTTTTATGTCTCATGAATTTCTTTCTACCTGTATCTCCTGTGTATATTTATCTCCCTGTAGAGGATTTTTTTTTTTTTTTTTTTTGGTGAAACTGGGAATTGAACTAAGTCCCTTGCACTTGCCAGGCAAGTGCTTATTCTACTGAGCCATCTCATCAGCCCCCCTGTAGTGGATTTCTAATTGGTGGGATACTTATGATACACAGCTAAATTGAACTAGCATGGATCTGGGTGCAGGAGGTACACCTGAGGGTTGTTGCCAGCTATGTACAAAAGCACAACAGGAGAAATTGCCAAAATGCTGGTAGGGATGCCATTTGGAGAAGATGATGCACTGCTCAGCCTCAGGGAGCAGCTTGTCACGTTTGCTTTCCTGATGGGAACTTGGCTTTCCCCATCTCGGGAGGAGCTTGAGGCCTCGCCGTTGCTGAGGACGGCTGTGGTACCTTTGGGGGAGCTTCAGCACGTACTGTGCACATTGCTGCCCAGCTCTAGGCCAGATGCTTCAGCCTGCTGGCATGGACCCTTTATCGCACTGGCATAGACTTTGCAGCCTCCAGCACCGACCTTCGGGCCATTCCAGCACAAGTCTGTGAAGCAGGCCTGTGTGAGACTTTGCTGTGGGCTCTGGGCTTCCAGATGGACTTGTGGGAATCTTGTTAGGAGCTGTAGGTTTTCAACAGGACTCATGCAGGATATTAAGATCCAGGCCCTCAGCTGGATATTTTATTTTTTTAGAGTGTGGATAGGTTTGCTGCACTTGTTGTATATAATTTTTTGGGTGATTCATTATAAAATACTATTATAAAATGTGTCTTGTATTTTTTCCTTTACAAACAAACAAACAAACAAAAAACCCAAGCCACAACACTCCCTGCTGTCTTCTGATGGTCATTATGTTGTATTATCTATCTGGATTCTTTCAGTGGTACAGTTATCATTTATGGGCATGGGCCATGCTAGATTTGTGGAAGTAATTCAATTCATGTTACTGGTTTGTCCTCAACAACTTCCATATTTTCTATGAAAAACATTCAAACTACTGAAATCTAAAGTTCATTAAATACTTTACAGTGATTTTGTCAGAGACACATGATTTAGTTTTTTAGGTTTAATTTTAATATAACTAATCAGAGAATCCTCCATTTCTCATTTTAATTCAGTTTTAAATTATTGTAAAAGTTGTAACATTAATAAATTTGAATTATGCTTCAAAAGTGTAGACACTTTCTACTCTTTGTACTATTTGATTCTCCATGCAAATACAGTATAGGTATTAACCCATATATTGAAGATTAGGGAACATAATTTTCAAAGGGATATAACTCATATGCTTAATTTAAAAAAAAAAGGAATGGTAAATACCACTGTCTAAATATCCTATAGTACTTATACGCCTGAACACGCTGTCACATCATACCACCCCTTCTTTGCTTATTGTGTTATATGCTGTTTGTGTCAGTTCAAGCATGGAATAAACACAGAGTGAAATGTACGAAGGTTAGTTGAAGATTCACTGAAAACTTCAAAGCATGTTGCTGCCAAATATAGCTTCTTGTTTTCTTCTGAAGTAATTTCAGTCAGAAGGAATTACTTATGCTGTCTAACAATACTTGCTTTGATGAGAGAAATAGAATTCTCTTTGGTGCATCTATCACTGTGCCTCTCATGGTTTTTACCTCTGGATTTTCTAATAAATTTATATGGCACCTTGCTAAAAATAATTGACAGTGTAGATCTGAGGTTAATCCAGGGCAGAAAACTTTCAGCTAAAACTTAAAGATATAAAACACAGTGGTAGTTTTTAAGAAATCAAGATCAGCATGAGGCAGTGGATCTGACTTTGTACACAAAAGGAATCACTGAAGTGCAGATTCTCAGGCTTTGAGCTAGTAATTATTTTTTAAAAAAATATTAGTACATACTTCCTGTACAAGTTTACATTCCTTGTGTGCATTTGGTACATATAAATAACATTTCTTTTTTAAAAATTAAAAACTTTTATTTATTTCTTTGGTATAGGGTCTCACCATGCATCTTGGACTTGTGACCCTCCTGTGTCAGCCTCAGTGCTGGTATTACAGGCCTGCACCACCATTCTCAGTTTCAGTGACCAGCACAGCAGCATGCTGGCATGGCATGTGGTACCTGGGTTGAATCCAGGTCCTTTGCTTGCCAGGCAAGCACTTAAACCGCCAAGGTATCTCCACAGCCTTATACAGCATTTCTTAATTTCTGTGTTTCATCACGTTTTACTGCCTTCTCCCCCTTTCCTGTGTCTCTTCTTCTCCATCCCAGTTGAGAAAGATCTATCTACCTACCTACTGTTATCCTTATTTTGCTCTTTATTTTTACTGTGGGTTTATCATATAAAGGAAACCATTCTGTATTTAAGATTGGGTGTCTGAGTTATTTCTTTTGGCATAATGGTCTCAGAGTTCATCCCTTTTCTTCCAATGACTCAAGTTTATCTTTATGACAGAGTAGTACTTTATGATGTGTAAATACCATATATTTTTCATTCATTCAGCTTTTGATGGACATATAGGCTGCTTCCAAGATTTAGCTGTCATGAATTTTGCTGCTATAATTATGAGTATGCATGTATAATTGCGATGTAATATTTTTAACCCTGTTGGGAAGATACCTAGAAGTGAACTAGCTGGATTGGATGGAATCTCTAGTTTTAGTGTTTTAAGAATAATGATTTCCATGGTGTTTGTACTAGTTTACATTCTCTCAAAAAATATACCAGGGTTCCTCTTTTCCCACCTCCACTCTAGTGCTTGTTGCTGATTTCCTGATGACAACTATTTTTTTCCCAGTAAGAACTTTAGTGTTTTTTAAATTTAAATTTATGTACTCACCAGAAATATTGAACATTCTTTCTTCATGTATTTATTGGCGCATTGTACTTTTGTGAAGTGTCTGTTGTTTCTACTTGCCCCATTTTGATTTGGCCTTTTTATTTTAGGAGTATGATTTTTTTAAGTTATTCTACAGATTAGTCCTCTGCCTGAAGATTAGCTAGCAAAATTGTTTTATATAGCAAAAGGTTTTGTCTTTTTCTTGATTGTTTCTTTTCTTACACAGATATTTGAATTTGTGCTGTCAAATGTTGATTCTTAGTACTATTTCCTATTTTTCAAAGATCACATGGTTACGTGTATCTAGTGTTATTTCTGCACTGTGATGCTCTTCCATTCAGATTCATTTTCATGTCAACTTTTGTGCCAGGACCCTGCTGTTTTTATCACTGCAGCTTTATATTATAACTTAAAGCTTTATAATATAACTCCTGCACTGCAAGGCCTCCTTTTACTCTTTTTACCAGGATTTTTCTTTTCTCATTTGGATTTCTTCATTTTTTTTTAACTTGGTTTAACAGCTGTTGAATCCATTTTTTCATGTTCTTCTCTTTCTAAAGGATTACCTTTGAATTTCTTCTGGTTCCATATGAATTGTTATCTACAATTTTGTAAAGAATGCTGTTGGTTATCTGACTGGGAGTGTGGTAACCCTGTATATCAATTTAAGAAATAGCACTATTTGAACTATGTTGCTTCTGTTTTTGTTAACCTCTTAAAATTCTTTATTCAGAGTATTATACTTTTCGTTGTCAAGGTCTTTTGATTACTTAGTAGGTTAATTCCTAACTATGCAATTCTTTATTTTTTCCCCAATTTATTTCTCATTATGTCCATTATTAGTGTGCAGGTAGGCCATTAAGTTTTGTGTTTTGGAGTTTGGTTATTAAAATTCTAGGAATTTTTTGGTGGATCATGTCACCTGCAAATAATGATTTGACTTTTTACATACCAATTTATTTTTCTTGCCTAATTATTGAATTATACTATGTGAACAGGTGTGGTGATTAGTAGACATCCAAGTCTTGTTCCTTATTTTAGAGGAAAAACTTGTGAGTTTTTCCCCATTTAATATATGGCTTTTTTCATGTTCAGATAAAGTCCTTCTATCCTTACTTTCCTTAGTGTTCTTAATTATGAAAGGTTGTTAGATTTCTTCTGAGTCTGAGATGATTGTATGTTTTTTGTCCTTTTGTTTATATGATGGATTAAATTTATTGATTTCCATGTATTATACCATCTTCATATTTCTGAGATGAAAACACTTGCTCATGATGTGTGAATTTTTTTGATTTGTTGATTCTGCTTTGCTAATCTTATTCAGAATTTTTGCCTCTATAGTCATTAAATAGATAGGCCTACAACTTTTTTCTTTTGATCCTTCTTTGATTTTGGAATCAGGAAAATAGTTGCTTCCAGGATTACCTTTGGAGTGCTCCTCCCAGGTCAGTTTTGTTAAAGAATTAGAACAGTATCGATATTTTATGTTCCCTGAAATCTGTTCATTTCTCTTGATTTCTCCAATTTATTGATGTTCATGTTTGTGAAATATATATATATATATTTATATATATATAAATATATATATATATACTGTATGTATTCTGTATTCTAATTATATATATGTGTGTATATATGAATTACATATGCATTGCATGCAATGTCTGTTATTTCTTCTGTTTTATTTCTAGTTATGTTTGTTTGGGATTTTTCTTTTAATGTATTTGGTACAGGGTCTCACTATGTAGTTCAGGCACATAGTGATCCTTCTGTTTCAGCCTCCCCTTGACGGGACATAGACATGTGCCACCATGCCCAGTCTTGGTAGTGCATGTGGGGTTCTGGGACTAGCATGGCATGTGGTACCAGTGATCAAATTAGAGTCATTACACTTGCTGAGGCAGGTGCTCACACTACTGAGCTGTCTCCATGGTCCTGTTTTGGTTTTTTTTTTCTTTCTCTTTTAGTATGTTGGCTGTTTGTCTACTTTGTTCATTCTTAAAAAAACCAACTCTTTGTTTCAATGATTTTGTTGGAAGGGTCCTCAATTTCATGATTTTTGCTTTTATCTTTCTAATTTCCTACTTTGTACTAGTTGTAGTTGTATTGTTCTTGTATTTCTAAAATCTTGAGGTGAATTATTAGGTTCTTATTAAGACAGTGTGTTTTGTAATGTGGGCATGCACAGGTATAAATTTCACTTTCAATATTGCTTTCAGTATTTCCCATAATTACTGGTTTGTTGTATTGTGTTATTGTTAACTTCTCAAAATGTCTGTTTCTTCATTGATTTCTTAAAGCTGTCCATTGTTTCATTAAGAGTGTGTTCTTCAGCTTTCGATATAGTTTAGTGGTGTAAGTGCGTGCCTAAAAAGAGCAAGTTTGTCAGTTCAATCCCCAGTATGAAAAGAAAGAGTGTAGGTCCAGATTGATAGCTCAGCAGACTAAAGCACCTTTTTAAGCAGAGTAAAATGGCTGGGGTTCAGTCCCCTGTATGCTGTGCTGGTCACACCCTCAGGCACCCTAAGATGGAGATGGAGACTGGGCATTGTTGTGTGCACCTGTAATCCCAGCTCTTGGGAGAATCACTGAGTCCAATTTACGTAATGAGACCCTGTAGACTATGTAGACCCTATCCTAAATACAGAAAAAAAAGTGTATTGTTTATTTATCATACATTTGTATAATTTCTGTGTTTTCTTTTGCCTTTGATTTCTAATTTTGTTGAAGAGTGTTCTGATAATATGCATGGTAAAATTTCAGATTTTTTTTAAAGATTCATTTAGAGAAGTCAGCTGGAATTCTAATGGACTGTTACCTTAATAAATAAATTATTGCTTTCTTCAAAACACCTAGGATTTTGTTTTCTTGTAAACACTTCCAGGATTTTGACTTTATTGTGTCTTGGAGAAATTCCTATCTGTCCGGACTATTTTGAATTTCATAGGGCTCACTTGCCTGTATATTAATTTCTTACTCCCCCCTCTTTTTTTGGAAAATTTTGGTAGTATTTCAGTAAATAATTTTTTTCTGGCATTTATACTGTCTTCTGATTTTTATCTGTTTCCAATTAATCTTAGTCATTTTTTTAAACTTAGTCTAAGTGGGTTGAATCCATTTTTTCATGTTCTTCTGTTTCTAAAGTATCTCTCATTAGTTGATCACTGGCAACGTCCCTGTCTTCTGGCTCTAGCACTGTTCTCACATTGGTCACACCTCTGTTGCTCATCCTTTCCATATATATATTTTAGTATATATAAACATGTATAAATCTTATTTTAATTAATTTTGTACTGGGAATTGAACTCAGTACCTCATACTTTCTAGGCAGGTGCTATGCCACTGAGCTGTACTAAGTCCTCAGTAGAATATTTAATGCAGTGTACTGATAATTTCTGTTTAGAGCAGTTTATAGACTCTGTTTTTTATGTTACACACTATGTTTTGTGTTTTGTTTAGCATTCCTGATGTTTTAGAAGTTGCTTGTGTAGACTTGCTTATTGTCTTATTTGGCCCAGATGTATATTTACTTTTATTTTCTGTGTGTTTATGAAATAATTTGTGTATCTGTTTTATTTCTTCCCTGATATCATTTTAAATAATTTAGGTGTGTGTCTTTTGATTTCATTCCCTTCAATGTCTCATGGATCAGTTTTGGGGGAGTTGGGAGTCTTCAGAGGCTTTTTGTTGGATTACTTTTATGTGCTTCTATATTTTATGACAGAATGACTGGAATAAATTTATTCATTTGCTCAATCATGCCTCCTGAAATAATTTTGAATAATATATTGGGCATCAAGTATTAATAGATAGAAGAAATGTTTCTTTCAATTTTGGTATTTACACTATTGGAACAGAAAGCAATTCAGATGAGTTGTTAAAGTACATGTGACAAAACACTGGGAAGCACAAGACTGATATGCCATCCACCTGTGATCCATTTCATATGATGGTTACCCATACATGTGCCACGCCAAAGGGCCCTGACAACAGTAATACACATATTTCTCTGTGTACTTACTTATTTCATTGTATTTAAGAGTAGACAGCTTCAACGCTCATGTTTTCTTTACAGAGTTCATTGAAATACTCTGTAAACACTTGACCCCCCTTGAAAAGGCATTGATATACTGACCCTTTTTACTTTCTACTTGATGTATAAAAGATTAATAACACAGATTCAGTTAAGGTCACTGAAGGCATACAGAAAAATTGAATAATTGAGAACTGACATGTAATTTTTCTCTTTATCTATATTTTCCTCTCCAGATAGTGTAGATGTTTTCCAATAGTGTGTCTTGAAGTATATATCCCTATACTTACCCTTTGTAACATTCCTTAAAACTCACAGGATTACTCTAAATTTTAGGGGGAGGAAAACATTCAACATTGAAAAATTTTCAGAAATTTAAATTTCTAGTAAGTTTCTTTACTATATTCTGTTGAGAAACGTATGGGTTCAAAGATTTATTCAAACATTTCATATACAAAGCAAGTTCTGAAATGAGGAAAATATATTTCAATGGTGGCTCAATAAGGTGACCCACTAACTCTTCTTTATGGCAAGTCCTGAATCTAATGAGACGATTAGAGAATCTGGCCTTCTTTCAGCTGCCCCAGTTTGGGGTTTTATTTGCATTTCTTGGCTTTCTTTATTGAGCCTGACACTGCAGCCAGTCTATAACCCTCTTTTGGCTGTATTTGCTTAAACTTTATCATGTTTTCTCAAGGGGGGAAAGGATTTGAGAAGGTTTTACTTACTTTTTGACCTAAGTTTGTGTCTTGATTATGTAACTATTTGGGACATTTTGAGTCTATAGTTAGATAATAAGTTCATGCTGCCCAATTAAAAATTGTTGCAGAAATGTTAGAAAAGAATGTGCAGTGAATATATCAGTATTCAGATCAAAATTGAGTTTATTCAGGATGTTACAGTGGAGAGATCAGAGGACTTTGGGGATAAATATACTGAAATGTGAACTCTGGGTATCTATTGACCTCGTAGCTGCACTTCTTTTACCAAACCTCAATTTTTTGATCTATGTAAACGGAATAATGATTCTC
>PVKA01033742.1:0-24089 GCA_004027165.1 Ctenomys sociabilis | reverse complement strand
GGTTTAAGTATAAAGCACTGTGAATGAAGGTAGTTGTCAGGGTTAGCTGCAGGGGTATGGGTGTTCTCTATTTTATTTTATTCTATTTTTTGAGGGGCAAGGTAGTTTCAAAATTTTGTGGTCCCTCCTTTTATGGTGATCTAATTGCATTGGTTATATGAAGCAGCTAACCAGTTCTTTAAGATACACTCTCTAGCCAGGTCTAACTTTATTTAGACGCTATAGATGGACAAGCTGATTGTTTGAACCAAAATGGGAACATTAACAAACATCATAGCCCTCACTAATAACATTGTGATTTTGCAGTCAAGTGTAGATTTCCCCTTCAAAAAAAGCTTGTGACCATTTTGTATGGCTTGTCTGGAAACTTCTGTAAATCTTATGTTTTAGTAAAATATTTTTTTGTTATTCTACTTTGCCTTTGTAAGTTTATTTTACTGTGTTTGTTTCATTTTCCCAATGTGACAATCGTATTTAAAAATTAAAACTGATAGAACATTCTGTTTTGGTCTTCACCATCTGAAAAATAGAATGGCAAGAGATGGATTTGCCAATATCTTTTCATTGACGCAAATTTGTGTTAAGATATTGCCGAATGGAGTATTTATAAACAGGGCCTGAGCATGCATAAAGCATCAGTATCTGACCCTTTCTTGCCCCCTAGAAATTTGAATAAATGTTCTGTATTACCTGGTTTGGTGATCAATGGTGTCTTATCATAGCATTGTAAAATCACTGCACAGGAACGTGGCAACAAAGAAAGCAGCTGTGCCTGATAACCTGGACTTTCACATTGTGTCACTTTTTTCTTTTTGCCTCAGATGTGGGTTATGATCTTTCTTGGGTCTGGCCTGAAAACTTCATGTGATAACATTGGTGTGTGATTAGGAAACACCAATCTGATAATCATTTGGGGTTTGCAGAGACATTTGTCAAGTTTTCTTTACAGAACTGAGGAAATCTCAAGCAAGCAGCTTGCATAAACATCATCAGAAAGATTCCTTCCTTGAAGAGCACCAGATTTTCAGTTATTCCTGTATCCATCCTTTCCAGTGTGCTGTGGGAGCTTTTATTCTTTAGTTTGGTTTCAGTAAATTTTTCATTAGTAAGAGCTTCTTCCTCACAAAACTGTTCTTTTTCACCTCTCTCCACATTTGATTCCCAATCTTTGTTATTTTGACGTCTTACAATCCACTTATAAATGTGTAAATGTAATCTTGGGTCAGGATCGTTGTCTCTTGCAGTTTGAGGTAATGGATATTGTAGCCCATCTGCATTTTCCTCACTCGTATTCTCATGACTTCCAGCATTTCTTCAGAATGTGGTGTATTTTATTGTTCTCCTATGTAAGATGAAGAATTATCTATTAAAATTACATTTTCAACATACAAGTTTCTGGTAACTGGTATCCTTCCAAATGTATTGCTTAGTAACAAATGTTAAATTCACAATTACTGTTGATAACCCTAGTACCATATAATTAACAGCAGTTGTCAACAATTCTTGATCACAGGGCAACTTTGACTACAGCTAAGGAAACAGTCTCATTCTAAAATGTGAACACAGGGGCCAGGGAGATGGTTCAGTGGAATAAGCGCTTCCCTGGCAAGCGCAAGGGTCTAAGTTCAGTCTCCAGTTCCTCAAAAAAAAAAAAAAAAAAAAAAGTGAACACAGGGCTTCAAGTAATTTTTGTAGAGATCAGAAATCAGCATTATGTACTACTGCTCTTTATGTGTAGCTGATATCACATAGTGACTTACAGAATTCCAGGTTTATATTTATTCCACTGTAAAATCTACCCAAAGTAGGATTTGAAAAGTTATGGAAGTACAGAAGTGGAGTAAGTCATATCAGGTGGAATGAAGTCAGAGCTGTGTGTGTGTGGCTGAGTTTTCTGAGTCCTTGTGAAGATCTGGGAGAGGCCAACGCTGATGGTGAAAACTTGAGAGCTACATTTGGCCAGGTTTCCTTGGCCTACACAAGGAATTGGCTCAACATTCAGAATTTGATGCCAATGTTTTTTTTTACCTCCAAAGAAATCTCTTGAATGACCTGCAGATGTGGCACAGGGTAACTTTTATCCACCTTTGTACCTGGCTTCTCCCTGGGAGGAGCCAAGTGCTAGTTACTGTGGGATTCTCCCAGCTGATGTCCTCTTACCCACTCCTCTCTGGTGACTGGAGTCCTTTGCAGCTTACTGGCTCCTCAGTGTAGCCTTTGTATTCCAAGCTAAATGGAATAATTGATTTTAGAAATACTATGTCACCTTGGTCATTGGCCTCATGTTGTTCCAAAGTCATGGTGAGGAGGCCGGGGAGATGGCTCAGTGGAATAAGTGCTTCCCTGGCAAGTTCAAGGGCCTGAATTCAGTCCCTGGTTCTGCCAAAAAAAACAAAGTCATAGTGGAACCCCGGAAAGTTCAGCAAGTGAACATATTTTTCCCATATGATGGAAAACCAAATAATTGGTTCTGGGCTCCAAAATGCACTTTTTCCAAGACTAAAATTTTTGCAGTGCTTTCTTCACCTCTATGGTGTTCTCGCAGTTTTACTCTTAGCTTAGCTTTACTGCTGGTATTACAAAATTTGAAGCCATGTTTTTTTTTAATGCAAATAAAGTGCAAAACAAAAAGCAGTGATGTGTTTTAAGGCACTAACACAAGTGCTGTTACCCTCTTTGGGTGAGAGTGACATGTGACTCTTGACCTGTATAGGTTTTTCAAGTTGGATTTTTGGTGTGATTATCAAGTAAAGTTGTGAACACCCAACAGATTAGTTTTGAATTTCACTGTTGGAGTAGTGGAAAGTTCAGGTGTGGAGCTGTTCAACAGCTGAGATGTTAGACATTTTATGTTTGAAGCTAGGAAGGACTTTTCACAGGTGGCTTTGCTGTAGCTTTATGGTGTAATTTGGCATACTCCCATTGGCTGCAAATCCGGGATCTGGTGGTCTGAAACTTTTCCAGTATGAAGTTTGGCTAGCCTGAACTCCATAGTGAGGGACACCCCCCAAAAAAAGAAAGTTTGATTTTTCTCCTCTCCCACTTTCATTATTGCTCCCATTATGCTGATCTCATTTTCTGTGTACGTATTAGTACAGTGCTTTAAAGGTGTGGGCGTGGAGATTAGAAAAGAGTAACTTCATGTGCCTACTACCATCTTATCTAGAATTATCAGCAAGTTGCCCTGTCATGTACCCCTGATCACCCAGACCCCACCACAGGACTGCTTTGGAAACCTGATCTAGGGTGCTCAGGGGGTATTAAGTTTCATTATGACCTGGTGAAGATCAGCTTGAGTTCAAGAGCAGGCTACTCAAGAAGTATTGCACCTGCCTGGCAAGAGAGCAGGCCTGTTGTACAAATTTTTTTTATTTCCTTTCCTTTTTTTTTTTTCCCTCTCTAAGTGCTGATCAAATCTGGGTCTCCTTGTGCTTGTCCAATGAGTGGTTCCTAATCCCTGGCTGTACCAGGTTGGAATTTGATTTTTTTTTTTTTTTAATTTTAAAAAGTTTATTTGGTGCAGGGTCTCGCTACACAGCTTGGACTCACAGCAACCCTCCTGTCACAGCCTGCCCAGCACTGGGATTACTAGTGCCTGCCATCATGCCTGGGGCTCTGGGATCAGCATATGTGGTTATAGGGATCAAACCCAGGTCCTTTCACTCCTTGTACTTACCAGGCAGATGCTTAGACCAGGAGCTATCCTCCCAGCTGGAATTTGATACTTTCTTTACTTAGTTCTGCCATTGTGAGCAGTAGCAAACACCCGTGGGTCCCAGTGAAATTGTTAGATAACAAGGGTCCCCATCCCCCAACTGCCTAAGATATTTTTAAAAACACTTGTATGAAAATGGGCAGTGACTGGGTTAGACTAGCTCCCACCCCTGACTGTAGTCACGCCCTACTCAGGCACAGGTCTTACAGGGCTTGGTAGTTTTCCTTTTCTATTCCTTGTTAATATTAACATTGAGACAATACATAACAGTTCAAGCATTTATGAGGCCCAAGTTTTTTATGTTTAAAGTCTCGTAGACACTTCTCAAAGGATTTAACTTATACAGGCTTTTACAGAAAATATCTGTATAAACGCATGCCTTTAGGGGCTAGGGAGAATGGTTCAGTAGAGTCTGCCAAGCAGAAGGGCCTGAGTTCAATCCCTGGTTCCACAAAAAAAAGGGGGGGGGGCTAGTCAGGCACTGTGGCACATTTCTATGATCCCCAGACCTGGGAGGCTGAGGCAGGATTACTGAGTTGAAGGCCAGCCTGAACCATTTTAGAGACCCTGTCTCCAAAAAAGTTTCTGTGTACTCAGGTTGTGCACAGAGCAAGTAATGCCTTACCTGGCATCCTGTAAGCCTATTTATAAATTGCTAATTGCTTCGTAAATTGCAACGTTTTGGTTGTACAGCTTGTCCAACTCTTTGTTGACTAGCTTTGCCAGAGCAGGAAGTGTTGGCTGAGGCTAACATTCCCACCAGTGAGTGAGTCATGTGCAGCTGTCCATCTAGGAGCACCTGTGCACAGCTGCTCAGCACAGGGAAGCTATGGCCTTGACACAAAGGTACCAGGTGTTAGCAGCTATTGCTCAGCTCTCCTTGTGGTGCCTAAGGATTTGTACCCAGATTCATAATGGAATGTAATTTTTTGGTTAGTGTGTATGTGTGTATAATACTCCCATCTTATGGATATATTACAAATTAACCACTACCCCTTTGCTGCTGAGCATTTTATTACTGTGCATGAGTTTGCCCACATTCTGATAATGAAAAGGATAAAATACTGATGGCCAAATGTAAAGTGTTGTGCTGACTGTACAGATGAAATATATTAAGGTGTTTGACAAGCAGCTGGAAATGGAATACACAAAGGGTAGCATTTCATTTATCTGAAGATAATACATGCAATAGTAACCTGAAGACTACTTTGCTGAGAAAAAGTACAGGAACTACAGAGCACCTTTCAATATTTGAAATATTAGAATGACAGCCCTAAATAGACCTGTCTTGCTAAGCAAGGTCTATTTAGGGCTGTCATTCTAACTGCTAAATGCAGCTAATAGGATAGTATGTTTTTTTTCTTAAAAAAAAAGGGAAGACAATGTAGCACCATGGGTCAGCCTGGTAGCTTAACAAGAGTGAAAGCTCTTGCTTAGGCAGAACATAGTGGCTGGGGCTCAATCCTTGCCGTGTCATGCCAGCTCCACCTGCGGGGCGTTCTGAGACTGGATGTGGTGGTGCACGCCTATAATTCCAGCACTTGGAAGGCTGAAAACAGGAGAACCACTGAGTTGATCTACCTAGTGAGATCCTGTACTAAGTACAGGAAAAAGGATGTAGTACCAGGCATCTCACTTTTGGCACCACTTCTGCTATGCAGCTGGTACTTGTCCCTGGTCAGATGCTTATAATCCCAGTACTTGTGAGCTCAAGGCCAGGCTGAGCTGCAGTAAAAAAAAAAAAAAAAAAAAAAAACCTTGAAAAAAAATTGATGAGCATTTAATTGATGGGTGACTCTAGTTTTTAGTAAAGTTTGCTTACATTGTGGAAACTGGTACAGGTACAAACACATCTTGGTTCTTTTTTTTACATCCCCTAATCTGCTTCCCACCACCTTGATCCTCTGAGCAATCCCATTTTTAAATAAAAATTTCACTGTTTCTAAAGATAAGCCTACATAAAACCTTAAGATATTTTAAGAGCTTCTCAGCTAAACATCAGCCACATCTTTGCTCCACCAGTCTGTGTTCAACGCTAGGAACTTGCTCTGCCGTGTCACCAGTGTGCTATGTAGAAATAGATGTTCCCTGTCCTGCATCCTGCAGTTACTGTAATGCTAGTCAACTACAGAATTTACACTGTACCTGTAACCAGTTTTTAAAGCTTTGAAAAGACAGTTTAACCAGGCAAGACTGGCACGTGGGAAACACTGAGGCACTGTCCTCTTCTCCAAATTAACCCTACCTGCATGAGGGACGAATGAGCACTCAGCTGTAGGTACAGTAATTGTGCATTGACATGGATGTCACTGGAATATACAGGTGTGTTCCTCATAAGAGATACACACCCCTGATAGGAGCATGGTGCAGATCCTTGATTAGGAAAGTGGTGCATTTAGAAGGATACACCTTGTCCTGAGCTTAAATCTGAAAAAAAAAAAACAAAACCCACAGACTACATTTCCATTTTTATTTGTTTCCAAATATAAAAAAGTCAAGATCCTTACACCAATTATCTCAGATGAGACCATGCAAAGCAAATTGTGTACAACATCACTTCTCCCGTTCAGTGTTTCTGCTTTATACAATGGTGTGACTGACTGACAGACAGCAAACAGATGTCCTGTGCTTGGTTGGAAAATGGCTTTATAGAAAGATGCAGGGCAGTTCCTACTTCTCTACAAGTCAAGTTACAGAAAACTGCTTATTTTGTTTGTATAAGGGGCACATGAAACAAATTTAGCTGCCAATTTTTCTTCAGCTATTCCACACAAAGGACAGTGTAAACACAGTACTTTGGAGAGGTGGGATAGTAGATACTATTATTCCTTAGCAGATTGAACTATGCAGGCCTGAAAGTACTGGTTTTCTCTCTGAACTTCCTTAGGACTTCCCCTGATTCTGCTAGACTGGATTCCAGAAGAGTACCTCATGGAATTCATGTGTGAAAAGTATATTCCGTTGTATACAAATTTTTGCTAATTGCATAGCCTAACAGTTGGGTTTGCTAAATGGCACTGAAGATCCTGACCCAAGTGGTACTACTCAGTCCAAATGTTTCTGACCAAAGAAATTATACAATATATATAGTCTAACTTAAGAGATGGCTGACAAACTGTACATTTTTACATGTCAAATACAATAGTCCAAGATTTTATAAAACAAATTCATGCATTATTACCTAACAATACCATGTACAAATCTCCCTAAGTTCTTGTGACAGCATTTCAGGTGGAAGCAGCCTTATATACAAACAATCCAGTTTCTCTGTTAAGTATATAAAGAAATTTCAAAGTACTGAGAAAATCAGTCTATTAGTGATTGATAGAAAATGTTGATATGTGGGATTTAAAACATTAAAAAAAAAAAATACATAGCCTCTGTACAAAGAAAAATACAAAAATTCTAGATGACCGTGTCTGATCACACTACATAATTTAGAATGGAACATCACTGGCTGAAAGTTTCTCTACTCCTTTGACAGCACTGACCTGTGAACTAGCATTTATAATTCAGCTGCCTTTATGACAAGATCTGTTTCAAAATGGCACCAATTTTTAGCAGCAATTTTATCTCTAAAGATTAACAATTTATAAAGCAAATATTAACTTCTACTTCGTGCTCACCAGCTGTATATTTACAAAAGTATTATCTATATAAAAAATTCTTCGGCTCTGCTAGCCCCAAATCGTAAAGGCTTTTTTCTTCCTCCCTCACCTCTAACCTGAAGGGGAAAACGGGAGGTTCAGACAGGGTATTTATGTACACACCTTCGAATGGGACACCCGATTCTGAGTATGAAGACTAATCCAAGTCAAGATCATCCTTAATTATGTTCCAGTCCCCAAAAAATATTCAGAGGTGCCCTACTACCAAAAAGCCTGTAGAGCTGAAGGGTAAGGCCATTGGCCTCCAATGGGACGCAGCCATCACCTGCTGGCACCAAAGGTTAGATGCCAGTCCTGTCTGGTAAGAGTTTAATTGGGGAGGTGTCACTAGGTTAAACTGAACTGCTTTAGGGGCAATTTACACTAAGGGAAACAGTTTTAAGGTAATTTTTATGTAAGGAGAGATTATAGACAAAAGAACTGGCAACTGAGCATGCTAAATAAATTTCATGTAATACAAATTTCATGACAATGTACGACGTGCATTTCACTAACAATATTTCCCTAAAAATTAACATGAGTTTTGTATTTTTAAACTACTATTGACTTTTAGGGGGAAATAACCGTTATCTGGCTGAGGTGACAAAATATGTGACAACTCATTTGACTCAAGACAAATGAGCTGACAGGATTCCCAAAATAGCAAATTGAAAGTACTTTGTCAAATAGGATCATAATGAAATATGAACAAATCTGAAATTTTTGAATTGGGATGGATGGATCTTAACAAAATATTTTAATTCAAATCATAGATTTGTTGAATAAGTTAATGCTGCAAATGAGTAAACAATTTAGGGAGAATATACCCATTGAGTAATTTGATCTCTGACAAAATAAACAGCACTGCTTATATGGACAAAAAAGACTGAAAATGCTGTTTTTTGGTTTTGTTTCTTTTTTAAATGCCAACCAAAGTAACATGGGGGGGAGGGGGCACAGTTAAGGCATCTAAAAAAAATTTCACATGGCTTTGGCTTATTAAAATATTCTTACACTATTTTTTTAAAGGATTTGAAAGCATCTGAAAAACATGCAAATTGTTTGAAATCCCTGCATGGCAAATTCAGACAGTTTGTGAGCATCATTCAGATGTTTGCCAAGGACAGCGAGTGCGGAAGCCTCTCCTGAGGCGGAGCCGGTGGTGCGCTGGGGAGGTCCTGGACTCTGCCTATCTCACACTGGACGGCAACCCGGGGCTCTGTGCGGTGGCCACAAACAAGGCATTGTTATCTGGAAGGGAGGGGACTGTGGAGTTCCCGTTGGTTGGGGAACAACTCAGCTTTAGTTTTTCCAGATACTCTGCGTGTACAGGCTTGTGACACTGGAGCACTTTGATTGCATCTTCTACTTTGAACCACTCTCTCTTCCTTCCTAGAAAACAGTGACATGGGTTACTATTAAAATCAGCTTAAAAAAAGTAAACAAGATCTACTGACACTAGTACCCCCTCTCCCCCAGTATAATGTCTGTATATTTAGAAATGGCTTATGGCGGGGCTGGGAAAATAGTTCAGTGGCATGAGTGCTTGGTAAGTGTGATGTCACAAGTTCAATTCCCAGTAGAAAAAAAAAAGCTTATGGCTTAAACAACTAATCAAAAACTTAGTTCAAAACAAAACAAAAAAATTTAAGATAGAAATGGGATGCAAAGTAAAATATTCAGATACCAAAAAGAACTTACCTATATTAACAGAATCTTCCCAATCTTCTAATATTTCTGTGACTGTAAGAACATAAACATATGTTCTGTGCTTTCGGTCTTGGTTCTGCTTGAATATATAGAAAGAAAAAACATTTTATTACAGGTGCCAGCTGTTGGTGCATTTTCAAGGGGTGTGTTTGGCATGCTCATTAGCTTGCTATGCTTCCTGACATGGCCAAGAATACAGTCAAAGTTTCCAGTAGAGAAGCGAATCTACAGATGAAACACTTAAGACAGCTACTGGAACTTCATTACCACTGATGGTGAAATTAACTCCCAATAATAAACTTCTAAAATTGTGTTATATCCATATCCAATCTTAAGATGAGAATGGAATCTGTATAAGAACTATACTCCTCTGTCATTTTTATTCAGCTTATACCAAACCTTTCAACGCTCTTGACAAGTTGCTTCTGCTGAGACTGGTTTAGAGCAAAAATCTGTTAAGAGCGCTTCAGTGTGCTAACACTAACAAGGTCTCCACTGTGGCTGCTACTAGGTCACTCAGAATGAATGACTTTTCCTTTTTCCTACCAGTTCAGTAGGAATTAAAACAAAAAAAAAAAAAAGTACTAATATTTCGGGTTTTTAAGAAATGAAACAGAGCCTGGGCTGGTAATATAACAGGGCTTGTTTTGTAATGGCCTCACTGTGCGGTTTACACTAGCCGCAAACTCACCAGCACCCTGCTGCCTCAGCTTTCCAGCTGCTGGCATTACAGGTGTGGCCACTACACCCAGTGAAACAAACTGGTCTTCAGATAAACTTTTTATAAAAAATCTTTAGTTATAGGGCCTCACTATGCAGCTCAGACTCATAGTGATCCTCCTGTTATCAGCCTCTTCAGAAATGGGATACGCGGGGCATGGCATGCAATGCCAGGATCAAACATGAGTCCTTGTGTTTGCCAGGCAGGCACTTAGACCACCCTCCAGACTATCTCCCCAGGCCCAGATGAAGGCTTTTAAAGTATAAATCCTTAATAAAGTTCAGTCATCTACTGTAGTCTTAGGTTTCAAATAACTTCCTTTTAATTTTTTTGTTCTAAATAGCTTGAGCAACCTACTAAAACTTATGGTTTTGGAAAGGGGTAAGAACAGCAATAAAACCTGTCACATAAAATCATTTTATCATTTTTAAGAATCAATGTTATTTTTAATGTTTGTCAAACCATGTATATTACTATTGTAGTATATTCACTGGAATAAAGGGTTATTCTAATTTTCACTCAAATTTTCTGAGGGGATAGGTACATTGAGTGACACTTTCTATTAAACAGTATTTGAGCCAGATGTAGTAGCATATGGCTATCATCCCAGCTCTTGGAGGCTAAGGAAGGAGGACTGCTATGAACTGGAGTTCAACCTGAGCTACATGGTGAGTTTAAGGCCAAGCTAAACTAAATAGGGAGATCCTGTCTCTATGTGAAATGTTACTTCCAGTATTACAAGCCTTAAGGGTTTTCTTTGAAGACCTTGTCACTATGGAGACTTATATCAATATTTGAATCAGAGAAATCTCAGTAGTTTTCAGTTTAACCAGGAGATGGTGCTAACCAGGAGATGGTGCTATGAAACTGGGTAAAATAAATGCTCAATCTTGAAAAAGTGAATACCTTGAGAACTTTACTACTGTACTGTACAGTATTCATTAATTTGGATTTTTATTTTTGCATTCCTAAAAACTTAAAAATTTGTATGCTCCAAGAAGACTGAGACCTTAATTATCATCTTGCAAAAGGTACCCAAGTTTTGGCATATTCTATGTCCAGGTCTGAAATACATTCAAGAATTCTTAAGTCTGGGCACCTAAGTTCTTGTCTGTCTTCCAAGGGCACGTAACATTTCAAATCCCCTCTCTGAATTCCATTTTGCCCTCAGTAATAAACACTATGTAAGTGAATTCTGTGCTTTCACCATCTACTCTGATTTTGGTTTTGTGATGGGGTCTGTATATATGTAGTGCAGGCTGGCCTTGTCTTTCACTCAGCATCCCAAGTGCTGGGCTCGCAGGCGTTGCACCACCCTACCTGCTGAAACTGATTTCATCTCTCCCCACAGTCTTTTAGGTAGTCATTATGTTGTTTAATATTATGTACTGAAGGCAATGGGGGTGAAGGCCAAAGAATCTACAAGCAGCCCAACCCTCAGGTGTCTCTGAACGTGCTGTGCCCCGCAGGTGTAAGCAGTGTGCTCTGGACATTTTGCCCCACTCCAATCAGAAGCAGTCACCACCACCAGTTTTGCACGACACTGATGGCACTGATGTGAAGATTCCATGCTCTTACCTTTCTTGATTCTGGTACCAACTTGCCTATTGACAGGTTTTTTTTTTTTTCCTTAGAAAAACTTGTTAGCCAGATGATTAATTTTGTAACTCACCTCAAATATTCCTAGGAGCCTGCCCAATTTTCCTCTGACTCCTGCCTATTAAAATAAAACACAAAATATTAATTTTTCATGACACATTTACAAGTTATATTCTGACTCTTTCAGTTTTTTAATTTAAACAGACCTTCCTATACCAAGTCACTATGTTCCAGCTTTTGTGAAGATTGCTGGCTGTGGTTTGCTATGCTTAAATGACAAGATCTAACAAAAATTAGACTACCAACTTCGGTCAAACATCAGATGTAAAGGGCACTCTGCCTTCTTAACCAAAGGCCTTCCTCCGGTTGCAGGGGTGCTGGTCTACATTCTGCATACTGCCCTCCCGGCTGCATCCAGCAACTTGGGAAGCCACCACCTCTCTGGAGATGTGCCTCCCGAAGGAAGCTACAGCTTCTGTAAATCCTTTCCTGATGTGCAGTGCAGCCCTTGAGAGATGACAGGCAGCACATGAGGCCCTAGGGACTGCTGCTGCTCACTTGCATTCTGTTTTGTCTGAGTCAAAGTGAAAGACATCGAGTGGATCAGGCCTTGTGTGTTTCTGTGTGTGTGGCTGTGCCACATGTACTGATTGAACTTTAGGATCGATAGATAAAAGAGAAGCAATTTGCTTCTCACTGATTGGAAACCTATAGCACATGTCTGTGCAGTCCTGTTCACAGCAATGTCATTGTGTTGTACATTCATCACTGATCAAACAAATCTAACAGGAAATTAAGTGCTAGTACAATTTTGGGGGACTTCCACACTGATTTAGCACTATGTATTTTACCACATTGAAGAAACAGCGATTTAGAAAAATGCTACCTAAGGTTACATGCTTAAGATGTTGAACTGATCACAAAAAACAAAAATACTGCTGTGATTCCCCCCTCCCAAGTATTCCATGGTGAAGTCCCTCACCTCCTCATAAACTTCCCTCACGGCTGCGCCGCCAGGCTCCTCCTCAGGCTCCATTCCTCCTCCTGGCACGATCCACTGGTCTGGGTACCGACTGCTACTCACCAGCAACACCTGCAAGATCCCCACACCCATGTTCTCAGCCTGAGAAGTCCTGTGAACACAACACTCTCAAGTCTGCAGGTTATGGCTCACACCATAACAAGGTTTCAGTGATGATGTCGAAACTAAGGTTTCATGTTATAACACTGAGAAGCATCTGGGAGAGGTGAAACATCCCCTGAATCCCAGCACTTGTGAGGCTGAGGATAATAATTCGTGATCATCTGAGGCCAGCCTGGGCCACAAAATGTGTTTAAGACCAGCCTGGAAAACACAGCAAGATGCTGTATCAAAATAACAAGTTAAAATCAGAATTCAAGTTAACATGGCCACCCCCACTAAATCATTCTGTACCTCATGAAATCATTTAAAGTACCAGATTCAATTTAGTGCCACTTTCTGATTTTTGGATGGTAACAAAGGCTAAAGCTAAAGCCAAAGGCATTCTTAAAAGATCTAGAGTTAAACACATTTTTAAGGGTCAGGTCAAGTCAGTAATAAAGATTCTAGTTATCATCCAAATAAGGGTCTATCTTGAAGCAGGACACTCTGCTCTCTGTAAGATGTGAGAGCACGTGGAAGATGGCAGACACTGTGTGAAAGCAACAGGGAAATGAATGCAAAGCTGGTACTTGGTACACAGGTGCACACTGCTTGTAAGTTCTGTTCGTATGAAGTGGGAGATGCCTTACCAGTGAGCAAACACCACTTCACCTTGGACAGCTGTAACCTACGCTGTACAAGGGGCTGGCAAAATACAACCCACTACTTGCTTTTGGGGAGCTATGAAGGTGAGTTTCTCGGTTTTAGATTACATAACATTCAAGTTTCAGTGACCATCATAGACCTATTCTTGGTAGAGTGCAGCCACACCTCTGTCACAAGTCTGGCTGCTTCTGTGGTGCAGCAGAGTGGAGTGGCTGTGACGTGGACATTTATCTGCCTGACTGTATAGGAAGAGCTCTTGGGGCTCTGTAGTACCTAAGTCCTCACTGACAAAACACTCCACTGCCTTATCAAAGACAAATACCCTAGGTGTTAACTACTTAATAACACCTGAAACAGTATTACATTTCTATCTTATACATGAAAAGTTGTGTATGATAAATGATTATGAAAGTAAATAGGTCTTAACCAATCTGAACAAACATGGTGGCAGAAACATCAGATATTGTCTTAAATGGTTCTCCCTAGAGCAACACCAATACTAGGACGGCTTCATCGGCAATGTCGGAGCCTTTTTTCTGACTTGCACACCAGCAGTCCACCCCCCAGCTCCCTCCCTTTCACCCCAGGGTCAACAGCCAGGTAAGCTAACAGCAGCTGAGCCTTCCCTTACTGTAAGGCTGACTGGCAGCAGCTCAGCAGCCCCCTAAATCTACAGAAGGCAGAGCTGCCTATTCGTATATTCCCTCATTCCATAAAAAGCAGCACCTTTCCTTTGCCTCAGAGCAGCAATCAAACTGTTCAAGGGCCAGCACAGCTTCTCTAATTCTGGGCCTGGACAGGACTCTTGCTTCAAAAGTAAACAACTGAATCATTTCTTCAAGCATGTGGGTGGCACATAACTCTGGCAAATCCAGAGATAGCACTGTATGTTACCATCCATATGTTGACAAAGTGAAGTACTAAGACTGTCTTTGGGGGTATTAGTAAGTCCAAATAATGATACTGGTAAGGTGAAATGTAATGAAATTTTAGTAAAATGAAATGTAAATGTAAACCTTATCTTAAGGTGTAAGTATTAGCAACAGGGTGTAACATGCTCCTACCAGCTTGAACCACTGGTAGTACATGTATAACTGTCCCAAGGTGAATGTTATCAAAGTTAGAAACTAAAGTGCCAGAGTTAAGCAAATCTACTCTGTATCAGAAGACAGGTTTGGACTAGAAGGCATCTGTGGCTGTATTGACAATAACAGATCTTAATCCTTGGTGCTTCTCAAAAGGTGTCTGCAAGAAGTCACTGTCCTTGTAGGCCTGATAGGGCATAGCAAATGCCTCACACACAGCCTGGAGCCCTCCTGGTGGCCATTCTAGTGCTGTCCTCATCATACTGAGATGGACACACTTCAAGAGCTAGGCTTGTCCCAAAGGCCACCAGCTGTGTTTGGCTTATAATTACTCAGAATTAATGATAATAGGAAGGCAAAAAGAGACATCCCAAAGAAGACAAAGATGTATTAAAAGTGGGCTAAGAAATTAAGGATTAGGGCTGGTCAAATAGCTCAATGGACTAAAGCATCTGCTTAGGCAGTGTAGTGGCACATTGTGCTGGTGATTGAGATGGGTGTGATGGTGCACACCTGTAATCCCAGCACTTGGGTCTGTGACTAGGAGGATCACTGTGTAGTGAGACCCTGTACTAAATACATTTAAAAAAATACTGTAAAAGTTTAAAAAAAGGAAACAATCCAACAAAAGCCTGCCATGGTTCTTATGTTCAAAAGTTCCACTTTAATCGTGGTGAAACTGCAAATCATTTCAAAACCTTGGGATTTTATCAAAAGAGCTGGGGCTATTGGTGTAAAACACGGTACAGAACTGCAGGCCATGAGCAGCAAAGCCCTGAGTCTAGACCCCTATATACTAATCCCCACACCAATAAAAGGGTTCCTGAGGACCTGTGGTAATCTGTGGCCCTCTCAGGACTTGCTGGCTGCCGTTCTCTAACTTCACCCCCCCAATCCCTTCTACCATCTCTAGATCCCCTTCCTGTTTGTAAAAGATCTCCTGTTTCCTATTACCTAACTTTTATTTTGCCTTTATTTATACTCCTGAGGTTGTTTTAGGATAAGGCCTCACTAATATTTGGCCCAGGCTGGCCTTGAAATCACAGTAGTTCTCCTGCCTCAGCCTCCCCAGGTGCTGGGGTTATAGGGTATACCACCACACTCAAGTTTCTCAAGAGGAGTCATGTAATATTAAAGCTTGTGTTTCTAATTTAGTTCACCTGACATTTCTGGTCAGTCTCAGGGTAGGTTGGTCTCAGGGTGCATGGCTGGGCAAAATTCTTACTATCCAATTCTGTGCTCTCTAAGCACCACCTTCCTAACAGGACAACATAGCTGTGGCTAGCCACTGGGAAAACAGGGCTTTAGTAGAAGAATTCCAAAGCCATAAGTATGCAAAATGTTAGAGTTCTGAAAAATAAAAAGTACAGTGGTGTGTATACAGGGCAATGACCATTATAACCAATGCTCCATGATAGTCTTTAAGAGCTATATTTATGTAAGTTAATGTTGGGAAGCACATTAGTATAGTCTGTTTGCTTTTCTGAATATCAAATTTGTTTAGGGCAATGTTGCTGGGAATTAAACCCAAGGCCTTCACAGAGCCACATCCCTACGCCTTTTCTGCTTTGTACTTTGAAACAGGTACTCCCCTAAATCTCTAAATTGCCCAAGCTAGGCTCAAACTTGCTGGGCTCTGCCTCACCCTCCGAGAGGGCTTAATGACCACAACCATGCCCAGTTTTAACGTCAGATTTGAAAACTAAACTTTTATATAAAGGAAATTAAGATATGATTAAGTTTTCTTCCACAAGCCAGAGATATGGAACCCCTGAAGGACCCAATTTCACCCTCTCATAAATTGTTCAGAAAGCCTATGAAATAGATCTCTACAATTGTTGGGGGAAAAGATTTCACCTAAGATGGGTATGATGGCACATACCTACAATCCCAGCACTGAGGAGGCTGAGGAGGAGAGGATTGCTTTTGGTTCCTATCAGGCTACATAGAGAAGACCCTGTCTCAAAAACCAACTGAAAAAGACATAGCTTTAGTCCAAGAATTTAACATGTCATAAATCCTTTGATATTCTAAGACAGATTAAATTTAATCAAAAGATTAACTTCAAATCCACTTATCAATTTAAATGTGTTACCTAAACTATAGGAAAGACGTAGGTAACTAGCTTAAGAAAAGAGATCTAATACCCACTTTTGGTGATGGTAGACTTTAAGCCTACCATTTTAATTAGGCCTTCTCTACTGATCCTGACTGATAACTGTTCAGATGAAACATGTCCCAGTCCTGCCTAGAAGTCCAGCCTGTACTGAACTCTGCTACTTTGGGACTTCTCTTATACTGAGGTGTAATAGAGTTACACATCATACTACCATTAGCATCATGTGACCATTTAAGATTGAATATAATTAAAAATTGAGTTTCTCAGCCCTACTAGTCATGTTTCAGGCACTTGATTGGACACTATGGCTCTACAACTCCAGAAAGATTTATATTGGTGACTTATTGTCCAAGAGTCCTAACATCCCAACCATTAACTCAAAGTGTTTTTCCAAAAAATGATTTAACTGCATATTTAGTATGATTTTTAAAAATGACCAAATTAAGGGAAAAATGGAAACAAAGCTTTTGTGTATAAAAGAAGAGGGGCTTGAGGGTAGGAGAATGGGAAAAAAAAAGAAAGCATCATGGACAGGTACAAATTCTCCAGATGAATGTGATCATTATATGTATCCAACATGTACCAAAACTTTAAAAAATAAAAATAGCCAAGCTGCTAAAATAAAGAGATCTGTAGGTGTAGCATGGCCTTGAAAACCAGTATGCTTTATTAAAAGTGTCCTTACTTGTCCTGAATATTCCATTACCAGTCCAGTGAGAGCCAGGCTGTGCTGAAGGGCAGGAGGGAAGGTGGTGATCAGGAATAAGATCAGAGGAATAAGCAAGAGGGTGCAGCCTACAGGATGAAGCCCCAATAAGCAGCATGAGCAGAGCTGAGGGCAATCCAGATGGCCCTTCAGGGCCCCAGAATAAAAAGGGCAAAGTTTCTATTTTGAGGTCCTAGGAACTAAACCTAGTGCAATCACACTGAGTTGCATACCAAGCCGTTTTTATTGAGGCAATATCATTGAATTGCCAACAGTGGGCTTAAATTTATAGTCCTCCTGTCTCTGCCTCCCAATGTGCTGGGGTTACAGGCATGTGCTACCATACCCAGCTGAGAGGAAAAGCTCAAGGCCAGTTAAGGAGTGGGCAGAGTGACTCTGTGAACTTGCTGCTGCAGTTTACCATGGGCATGAGCAAAGGCTGTGGATGCACACAAAGCATCCCTAGCATAAGACTAATCTGGATGATAGAAAAATTGACACTGCTTCAGAAGATGTCCTTATTTTTATCATGGCAAACTACAGAGGACAGTAAATCTTTAGGCAGGGGGTTAAAATGAACAAACTCTCAGCACATTTTTTTCTTGTGAGGCAGGAACTTACAATGTAGCCCAAAGCTGGCCTTGAACTCACAGTGTTCCTACCTCAGCCTCCCAAGTGCTGAGTTACAGGTGTGCCCACCATGCAGGGTGCCCAGTATTTCCTACTTACTCAGAGAACCCTGGGACCTGCTCTATTTCATAAGGCTTTGACATTACAAATATGAAAGCCAAATTTATATATATATATATATATATATATATATTTTTTTTTTTTTTTTTTTTTTTGTCTTTTTGAGACAGGGTCTCACTGTGCAGTTCAGGCTGGCCTTAAGCTCACTTTGTAGCTCAGGCTGGTCTCGAACTCACAACAATCCTCCTGCCTCAGCCTCCCTAGTGCTGGGATTACAGGCATGCGCCACCACGCCCGGCTGCCAAATTTATATTTTTATGTCATATTACAGTTTCTAGCATTATAAAGACATTTCTCTTTTTAGGGAAAGGTTTCAGGAAATTAAAAAGCTAAGGGATTACAGCCAGTTGGGGGCTGAGAACGGTGAGCAGATTTCTAAAATTTGTGATTAATTCACAGTAATCTAGTGCTGGGATTATGTGTGTGTTACACCCCCCTCCCACTTTCCAGACAGGCTGAATGCACCATAAGGGAGAGGCTTGCTCTCTGCTAAGCTGCTCCTCCCTTTTTGCTCTTGCTGTTTTGCTGTCTTCCTGCTGCCCCATGGCATGCCCTCTGCCATGTACCACTCTGCTTTGGAGCCAGCTGTATGGACTGAAACCTCCACAAACTGTGAGCTAAATAAACCTTTCCTTCCTTCATTTTGGATGTTAAATTTTTTTGTCCCAGGAAAGTGAAGAGAAGTAATGGAGAGACCCCCAAAGCATACTAACAGGTATTGAAACATTTTGACACTCCTGATCTACTAGATGGAAATGCTAATTAATGCTCTAAAAATGGTACTGCTCAACTAGCAAAGCTGAGCTCTAAAGACTCTTTTGGAAAGAAGATACACTGACAAAGCTATACATGATCATTCACAGATTAATTCCTTTGTGGTATCAAGGCAGCAGGCTGTCACATTTGTAACAGATGAAAATAGATAGCTTTATGAGGATTTAGAAGAAAAAGGTTATTTATATATATATATATATATGTGTGTGGCCCCTCCCTTCAGAACCAGACTGGACTCAAAGCCCAAAGCCAAGGTTGTCAAAAGCAGTGAAAAGCAGACATTCCTCCTGTAGTGCTCCTGTTACTACCTACACAAAGAGCCCCTGCACTACCCCTGCTGTCCTACCCTTCTCCAGGCACCTGACAAGGTCCAGGGTTAAACACACTTCTCCTGCCACTGCTGGCTAACACCTATCTTCTCCCTAGGTGCCTAAGGAGTATTCAGTATCTGTCAGCTGTGTAGTGACAGCCACCAGCTTTAGAAGTAGCCCAAGCTACTTCATGGGGATGAAAGTGATACTGTTCTGTGTCTATACCATTGCCTCTGCTGTCCTCCCTAACAAAGATGTTAGCTGGGCTGGATAACCAGGATGCCTGCAGGGGCTGGGCTGCTATCCTCTCCCAAGTGGCCCAATTGCCCTCTGATGCAGCTTTTACCCTTGAACCTCCTAATAATGGTCACAGCTTCTTCCTGGAAACAACTCAGCACCACACATCACCTCTGCTCCAGGGTGCAGGAGAGGACGCTTGAGAAACTCCTTAATCTAAGAACAAAAGGTTACACTGTGTGGATTACAGCTATTTAGAAGCAGTTTAGGGCATGGTAGTTGCTTCTTCTCATGTAATCAGGAATCAGGGTATTATGAATGACTAAACTGTAAGTTAACCTAGTTCTACCACAGCTAACAGTTTCAAAGGAATTTAACCATGTAGGCCAGAGCATCCAGTCAGGAATCTCTACAAGGTACACATGGTCACCTGCCGAAAACTGCAGGCTTTGTGCTGATACGCTCTAGCTCTCCATCCCTGGTAGGCAGTGCAGCACTACTTCCTGTACTATAGAGACAACAGTTGGTCAGAAACAAGTTTCTTCTCCTAAACTACGCTTAATTCAAAGTTGATGGCAATAGATTGGTAGATAGTTAACATGTTCACAACAGGCTATAATTCATGAGACTTGATGTCAGCTCTGAACTATTGGTGGCAAGTTCATGACTGTCCTATTGGGTGGCATGGGGTGGTTTCACTGGGTGGTTCAAGCTGCCCAAAGGTGCCAGATGATCTGTGCTGCTTTCTCCTAGCAGTGTTCTGAACTGAAAGGATAAGCTTTTTCAGAGTGAGAAATGTTCATATAGTAAGACCCTAAGGAAAAACCAAGTGCAAATTCTACAGAAGAGCCTTCCCTTGGAACAAAGAACTGGCTATGGCCTAAGAGGCTGTTCTTCAGGTCTTGGAGAGTTGCTGGCCTCCAAATGTTGGCTATCCTCTTTGCTTAAAAAGGCTACCTTTTCACAGTATTGAATCTTGATGAAAATGGCAGCCTCTTGAAAGATATAATCTTCAACAATTTGAGGCTATGAGCTCTACACTAGGAATATGAAAAGGAAGTGACTGTTGAATCTATCTGATAAAATAAATAAAGATGTAGCTGTGTACTGTGGCGTATGGTATTAATTCCAGGGCTCCAGGCGGTTGAGGCAGGAAGAGAACAAATTTCAGCCCAGACTATGCAAGCTAGGACCTAGTCTCAAAACACATGTTTTAAAAAGGATTAGAGCAAGGTATATGTATGCTTTCCTGTAATCTCAATCCCAGCAAACACTGTGGATAAAGGATTCCAGTCTGAGCCTAGCCTGGTAACTTAATGATCCAGTGAGACCCTCTGTCTCAATAAAAGGGTACAGCTCAGTGCTAAGGCCTTAGGTTTATTCCTCAGTATTGCAAAAAAGGGCAAAGATGCTAATGGAGACTTAACTGTAGTAGTATTTGTCATTAAGATTGTTACTGCTTATTAAGAGTTCTGATTGCAGGTTTAGTTTTCTTGCTGTATCTTTCCCTACCAATTCTTGACTTGGATGTGATCTTGTAGAACACTCCCCAGAAGTATACACTCAGCATCACAGCAGACACCCTGTTCAAGGCTCAGGCCATGACTAAGCTTCAAGTTAATTGAAGCAACAAATCCAAAGGTGGAGCAGAGTCAGTTCTTTGGGCTGTCAAAGACCACTGCTGTGACCTGCCCAGGGCCAGGTCACAGTTTTCCCCTATTCTCCAAGTGTATCCCATTTTCCTGCTAGATCACTCTCAGGCTTAGAGACCCTAAATGTCCTTTGTTCAAAAGGAGTAAGCGTCTCCTCTCAAGCCCTCACCTTTACATTTGAGGTGCTCTGGTTTCCTATGCAGACCGTACACCACAAGACCAGGTCTTACTTGGGATGCTTGGCCCCTTACTTATTCTCCACTCACTGAGACAATTCCAAGTGATCTACACTGGATTTGAACTCAGAGCACTTACAAGCACTCTGGTCTCACTGTGCTTTCCTTTTATTGGGGCATAACCTCCTCCAAGTACCATTTATCAGACTCATACATATGCTAATATAGTCAATGTATTCATTTCTAGTTAGCAATTTAGAAAGTATCATTATCATAGTCACTACACAAGCACAGCACCCCATTACTCTACAGGGTATTTATTTGTGGGCTTTTCTGGAAACTATCAAAAATGAGGGTGGGTCCCCTATAGAAAGAATTATCTGGAAAGGCTGGCCAAATAAACAGATGATTTAGAAACAAAACCTTGGCCTCAAAAGGTTTCAGGGACCTAGGGACAAGTTACTCTTGCTAATTTCTTCCTATACAAACACTAACACTACACTTGGCCCCCAGGTGGCCATTGTAAGTTCAAGGCCAATGGGAACTACTTAAGACCCATTGTAAAAAAAAAAAAAAAAAAAAAAAAACTCAACTATTTGAAAAACCAGTAAAACTTATAAACTTTAAAACAAATGCTAATACATACCTCACAGGGCAGAAAAAGATGTGAAAAAATATAAAGCTACCCTGAAAGAAAAGACTAACCTTCTTTCCTCAAATTACCAGTTAAAGTTGAGGACTTAACTGAGAATCCTTTCCTTTCAATCAGTCCAAAAAGATATTATAGACAGGAGTTTCATCTACCTAGATAGGGCCAAACAGCAGCAATTATTCGTACATTTAAACTTAGCACTCATCAGTAAAATACAGATCTAAAACATCCCAACCAAGATCTGGATGAACCATTTCTTTCTCAGGAGCTAGAGGTGGGTTTATGGTGGTGTGTATCCTATCTTTATTATTTTTTGGCAGAACTGGGGAATGAACTCAGGCTCTTGTGCTTGCCAGGGAAGAGCTTATTCCACTGAGCCATCTCCCTGGCTAAGTCTGATTTTTTGTTTTTGATTTTTTTTTTATGTATCCTATCTTTAGAAGGCTTGCCAATATAATTCGAGAGCAGAAGCAAATCCACAGCTTTCCTGGACATCTTACTGTTTTGCTAAGAGTTTACACTGTAATTATACAAAAGAGCCTGAACTATATAGCCAGAGATGGTGATTCTGAAGAGCTAAGCCAGATGTTAAGCTGGCTGTGTGTATTTCTTAGGGAATTGCAGTCTCCTTTCAGAGCATATCCTTAGGAGCTTGATAGGGGGATTAATTTCACTTTTCAACCTACAGTTTATAGGGTTAATTTTACATAGTGCATTTCTCTAGTATATCCTCAACATCTTGTTTCTTCACTAATCTAATGGCAATAGTCTCTTGTGTGCTTAATAGTTATTTTACAGTAGAAACAACTTTCTGGGTTTTTTTTTTTTTTTGGATACTGGGATCAAGCCCAAGCTCTTCACATTTCGGCAGTGCTCTACCATTGAACACCCTCAGGCTCCAGGCAGAACTGCCACACACAAAACATTCCTCCCATCTGCTAAGGTAATTCCTGAAGCTTGCGTTAGACTTTTTGCTTTGCCACACACACAACATGGATTATTTCAATTTCCTCCCATCTCTTTTACTTTTCCCTAGAGACTTACATGTTCACAAAGCCTGAACTTCCAAATTCACATTATGGCAAGACTTCAAAAGTAACGCTTTCAGAAAGGCTTTGAAGCTCTGCCTCACAAAAGCTCGTTCAGCAATCCTGAGCATCCAATTGCCATGGTCCAGCCCTGGGCCAAAAGCTCAGTACCAGGTCCCACTTCCTAACTGTGTCACTTGGGCAGTGCACTTTTGCTTTGCCCCGTGTCACCTATGAAACAGGAATGCTCAGCACCACCACCAGTGTTAAAAGGATTAATGGCAATAACTTTGCTGGCCTTCACTGTGTTCACTGTGAACGCTAATGTTACTTTTTTTTGTAGAAACAATTTAATGCTTGTTGGCTCTGTTCACTTAGTAAATGTTAAAAGCTTCTCCCCTTGTAGTTACGATCTCCCCTAAGGAGACCCATCTCAAAGCCACTATTTCTCTGGAAACTTCTTCAGGATTTAGGTTTAACACTAAGGGCTTTGGAACGAGTAAAAAACAACCTAAGGGCTGAATTTCTTTAAAAAACAAAGACCAAGGGGGTTTTAGAAAGGGTAATTTTCAAGCACGTGATTTTTGCTAACATAGGAACAACTAAATCACAGACGTTACAGTATCTATCTCCACCTTCAGCCTGGTATTTCTGTGGACACATCTGGTTAAAGAACTCAGAATATTAACCTCTTCCTTATCATTTCACGCAAGGCAATGCGAAAGGATTTACCGAAACAGTGCGCCACTAAAAAATTAAATCAATGTAATCTGAGTAAAAACACGTCCCTAGAGAAACCTGGCGTTCCCCACCAGCAGCCCAAAGCAGGGTGGTAAACTGGAGCACCCAGCCCGCTTCCTCTTAGAGAAAGCGCTGCTCCTTCCCTGACGTCCCCAAGCGAAGCAGCCCGGAAAGGTACGCCAAGCCTCGGAGGTGCCTGAAAATGGCAACCGTGCCCACATCTCGCCCGTCCTGGCAGGCTTCCACCGGCCCCCTCGGCAGTCGGGCAACTTTCAGGGGCGAAGTTGGTTTTTAAAACGCAAGGGCATCATCAGGTCGACTGCTCCTGGGTCCTCGCAGCCGGAAAGGAAGGGAGTTCGTCTGAACGCCAAGGACCGCTCGCCGCCGCCGCCGCCGCCGCCGCCGCCGCCACCCGGCGCCCCGCTCACGCCATTTCTGCCCCGGTCGGCGTGCGGCGCTGGCGGCCAAGATGGTGCCGGTGCCTCCCGCCCGGCCCGGCCCTTTGTCTCCTGCCCGTCCGCCGGAGAACACCTCACCTCGTCCTCCTGCTCGCTGCGGAAGCACAGGCACGCCGCTCGCTTCTTGAACCCCTCGCGGTCGTAGGTCCGCGTCTGGTTGGGCTTGAACTTCATCATAGAGGCGGGTACCGGCGGCCGCCGCCACCCCGCCGGGCAGCG